>NDXB01013929.1:0-39179 GCA_002631895.1 Agapornis roseicollis
GNNNNTTTTTTTTGTTTGGTTGTTTTTTTTTTTATGTTTTATTTTTTGGCCCTGTTAACATAAGTAGTGCTGCCTGTATAATTTTTTTTTTCTGCTTCTTGGATGTGTCCATTCCTGATCAAAAGTGGCTTTGTATTTGTACAGCATTATAGGGAACCACTTTCTCTGTCACTGTTGGCCTAAGAAACAGTGAGCATTACCTGCAAAGGTATGCAAAGATTGCAGAGATATCCCCAAGCGTGATGCCTTACAGATGACATCTTCTTATCATCTCCTTTTGTTAACTGTTGAGCTAGATAGTTTTCAGAGAAAGAAGTAACGCAGGAAAATTGTCTACCTTGTCTACGTAATTTTTTTTCATATTGTATGAGGCTTTTTCTTTCATTTGGGTAAAGTAATATAACTGAAAATGTAAAATATTGGTGAAGAAGAAATAACTGAAATGAGTTGTACTGTGCAAATCAGAAACACTGTAAAACTGAATTTTGCAAACCTCATATAGGCAGATGTTATGCAGGTTTAGTAGTGCTGAACTACAAATCAAAACATTTATGTTTTTCAAAGGCCTTTAATTCTTTTTCCCTGATGTCTCTCTAGGCCTTTAAATGATTCATGGGTTATCAACCTTTAATCCTAGTTCTTTGTTATCTGTGACTTTTTGATATCAAATTTGTGATAAAATTAATGACATAAACTATGATTTTTGAGGTTATAAACAAACACTAATGAGGATGAAATTATTTCCATGCACAGGAATGTCAGCTTGGATGTGCTTTACATAGATATTATATCCCTCACATGCGTCACATTTTTGAATGAGTAAATGTACTGTGGTGATGAACTGAATGTACTTTTATTTTCTGATGGTGTTTATAGTCCATGATTTTCTTTGATAACCTTACTATGTCCAAAGTTATTTCCACTTTCACCTCAAAATTTCAGCTTACAGTTTATATATGCTATGCTGTAGCATATATAAAAGGAGAATGCCTCCTCATCTGTCTGTTATTACTGGACAGAATGTTTAAGAATATGCATTTGGCTCTTTTGGCTCTGAATTTAGAATTTCTGCACTTTGATATCTTTTTTTTTTCCCCAATAACTTTTATTTACATAAAATAAGGATTGACATAAAAATCTGAGAGTGATGTTTATGGAGAGAGGTAATTCTGTTGTTAAGTCAATCTGTGAAAAAAAGTCTTTTACTTACTAGATTATGCATGGAAGTATGCCATTCTCNCACATAATACTTTGATATCTTTTTTTTTTTCCCCAATAACTTTTATTTACATAAAATAAGGATTGACATAAAAATCTGAGAGTGATGTTTATGGAGAGAGGTAATTCTGTTGTTAAGTCAATCTGTGAAAAAAAGTCTTTTACTTACTAGATTATGCATGGAAGTATGCCATTCTCTTCTTTTTAAAGCTATAAGCTTAAACATAATTCAGAGCATTGTTCATGATAAATTATTTTATTTTATGGGTTGGACTTGATGATGTTAGAGGTCCCTTCCAACCTAGTGATTCTGTGATTCTGTGATTTTGCTTACATAGTTTGATTGCAAACTATTGTTACAAACAAATCTTATTGCCATTCTGTTTCATAGCTTATAAGAATCATATGTCTTAAAATACTTCCTTCTGTTACTGACTCTTTTTAATACACATCAATCAGTCTTCACTAGCACACCGCCATGATTGGTCTATTTATTTTAAAAATAAAGATGTCCAGAAAAAACTTCAAGGCCCTCAGAATTTGGTTTTGCTGCATCTGTCAGTAAGCACAGTCTTTTGAAAAGCATGCTGGAAAAAAAATGATGCTAAAAACCCGAAGAAAAATCTTCCCATTAATTGATTTCATGTTCCATTTTTCATTTGTATAAGTGGGCAGTTTTGGCTGACAGACCTTTTAGTCCACAGCATTTTGCTAAATCTTTTTATACATGTTTTTTCAAGTTCAAATTATGTTGTGAATTTTATTAATTAAAAGAATGCTTCTCAGCTTAGTAGGCAGACTAGACTGGACCCAGGAGGTGGGGTAGGGCACACTGCGAAAGAGAACTTTGAGGGCAGGGAAAGCTACTTACCTTTCCCACCCTCCTGCAAATATGTTCCCACAGTTATGAATATAATTCTCTTTGAAAATCAGCCATACAACTTCCCCCAACACTTGTGGTGCCTCCTACTGTGTCAGATTCAGTTTCCCCAAAAGTAAAGATTCTGACTCGGCCAGCTGCCCCAAAAACTTCTCTCCTTCTTACATATAAATATCCAACAAAGTTCTAGTGAAAGACTTTCTAGTGAAAGAGGTAGTGCCAACAAATTAAAATGGGTTTAGCCCCCATATGGTTACTCTGATTAAGAAGAGGTTTTTAATCACTGTCTAGCTCAGTATTTTTAGTTGATTCACCTTAATATGCCTATATGCTTCCATATACACAAGACCTTGTATTTCTCAGATCATGTTTCAAGCCCTTCAGAGGAAATAAGGGCTTGTCTCCCTGAGGGTGCTATTGTGAAATACAGTGGAGTATGAATTTAAAATGCAGCAGCTTGCGTGCATTAACTCCTTGTGTGAATGCTCTGCTCTGCACACAGAATGCCTAGCAGTTTCATTTAACCCAATCTACTAAGACTAGAATGGTTAAAACCATGTAATAAGTTTTATAAATTTTATTTCATTTATGAATTTTTCCTAAAAGTAAAAAACCCCCAGAGCTGTTTAAATTTGAATCAGCTGTATATCATCAGCAGTGGCAATATCAGCGTAAGGAGTCTCACCTGTTTCCCATTTATTCTTCCTAGAGTTTTGATTTTGAAAGCCAGATCAGTTTCTTGTCCCAGTTCAACGTATAGCCTTACCAAATTGTGCTCATGCAGCAGAGAGGTTGAGGGTTTAAATTATTTGGAACAGAGAGGTATACTTTGAATTGTGACTGATGACAGTATGCAGCTGAATGACACCCTCTGTTACTTGAAGAAAATGCAATGTACCGTCTACTTTCACTCTGCAGGTGTGGATTTTTATGGTGTGAGACAGAGGGTAATTAGGGCTTATTCCCCCTTGTCATGTAAGTACTGACTCATGGAGTGCTGTGTCCACAACACTTAATTCCGTTTAATCACTGTGCAGCCTTCCCACTTCTGTTGGAATTACCTGTGCTGCCTTCATAGCCTCTTCATGAGTAGGATCAGGTAGAAGTGAAGGGAGGGGACAAGGTAAAATTAACCCAAGAAATAAATCAACCTTGAAAGACACATCCCTGCCCCAAAGAATGGACAGCATTCACTCAATTAGTTTAGACAGACTTTTCAACTAATATATGGTAGGTGAAACTTCAGGACCTGGTTTTTGTGGTGGATACTGCAGAATGTTCTACATTTTTGTAGTTGTAGTAATTGTCTCTGTGTTGGGATGAGTTAATTAGATATTACTGCAATATTTACTGGTGTCTATTTGGTTTCTAAAAACACCTAATTCTATGTTCCTGTCAGTTGATTTCCTGCCAAAACAATCTTGTCTTCTCCATCCTTCTATTTTGTTTTTAGGTTACCTTCAATAACCCAGTGTGGTTTTATCAACATGTTGCTAATCATGCCTATGCTACTGAGGAAGAAATTACTGCAGATCAGAAGAAAGCTGTTTATTGTCACTGGAAAGGTAGTTTATATTAGAAAAAAAAAGTCCATTTTCTTACAAAATTCATTTAGTTTCAGTGTTTCTTACAAAATTCACTTTGTGCTACATATTGCATAAGAACTTGTGAGACATCTTCAGATATTTTTTCATATGTATTAAACAGTTGTAGAAACATTTTCATTTGTAGGCACCATGATTTAAGTGGAATAGTCCCTGTCATCCATGGGGTTGAACACCATCAGCTGCCAGTACTAAACAGGGTTGGGTTTCCTCATAATTCTACTTGTAGTTGACATTTCATATACCAATCAAACTGACTTTTCTATTCTACCACTTGGGATCAGTGTTGTCTCCCTCACAATAGTTCATAGTGAGCTTACTCTTTGCTTTCCCTCCTGTGTTCCTTTCAAATCAAGGGAAGCACACCTATTGCTATTTTTTTTTAAACTCTGTGGTGAGAAAGAGCATTTTTAATGCATTCACTATATTGCTGACTACTTGTGTTAAAATTATTGTCATGGCTTCAAAGCTGATGTTCTGCCCTTGGCTCTACTATAGAAGCCACATTCCATTGACAGTCTTTCATAGCAGATGCCTTGGTTGTTTGAGTAAGGTCTAAACTATGGACTCCCATTTGATGTGCATGCCATTCAGCTTCAGACCTACTAAGCATATTAGCAGAACCTCTCCAGAAGAACAGACTGTCTACTGAAGAATAATGAGACAATCTGTGGGACTTCAGCCTTGAAACGGAACATTCCACGCTTGCTTTAAACCAATTTGTCTGTGTCTTGTAAAATGTGTCAACAAAGTCCAGGTTTGATTGGCATTCTCTTGATGAACCCCAAGATAGGTGTCTTTTTCAATTTATGAGTTAAAGTTACTTTTGGGGTTAGCTGTTCACTGCAATGATGACAAAATCCCATCAGTGGATGCAAGGTGACATAATTTTGTTCCTTTTCCCTCTTGAGATTAGCTGACAGATGCACTGTTTTTGGCTGGGAACTCACTTCAGTGACCTGATAGTGTAGAATCTGTAGGCTTTAGAGGAACAAAAATCCCACATCAGTGTGATTACAGCTTTGGATAATACAGCCTGTTAGAACAGGTAAAGGATCTTCTCTGACTGTACAGCCTAAATAATAGAATGGGTAGAAGGAAAATGCAGCGGAAAACGAATATAGTGTGTTTTCAGATATGATTAAGAAATGTCCTGCTATTAGGAACAGTGAAATCAACTGGTCTCCATGTCTATGTCAAGGATGAGAAGCAATGAGCGTCAGTTTTAACAAGAGTTGCAAGTTTTAAGTTAGATAAGCCATTTTAAAGGGCTAGTTTAAAATACTTTAGCAGTAGTCATGATGTCTAGTCAATGAGAGATGACTTTTCATTCCCAGCCCCAAAATTAACAAGCAAGGACAGGCCAGTAAGGGCTTACCTCCATGAGGAAGAAGTTGTTGTGAAACTGAAGAAACAAATGGAAGGTGGTCAGACTTTTCCAGGGACCCTCAGTGTACTAGCTGGTGGTCTGAGTTGGTTTGAATTTGTGAGGACACAGAAAGGGACTGTTCTGCAAGGGAAGACAAACTGGGATTTAAGGGTGACAGCTGGGGAAGCACAGATGTCACTAGCAGGGTACAGTCTCACAGAACCTGAACAAGAACAGAGCAGGTCTGGTGGTGCTATCCAGGGTCAGCCACAGCCCAGCCACCATGACCCAAGTCCACCATGCCAAGACAGGTACGAGGTCAAGCCAGGAAGCCCAGACAGCAAGTCCAAGGCAGGACCAGTGAGGCTTAACAGGTAGGGGAACTGCAGCACAAGGTGTGTAAGTGGAGACCTCCAATGAGGTTTCTTGCTGCTCTTTCTTCCAGCTTAGCTGTTTTCACAGAACTCTGACTGAAGCTTGAACAGCCACACCGTATTAGTGCAGACCTCAAACACAGGCAGCTAAACTCTTATAAGTGTGGGGTGGAACTGGCTGTAGAGGAGGATTACAAAGATTGACTACAGGCTGCTCAGGGCAACCAGAGGCTGTTGGCATACTCAAGGCCCTGGCAGAGTTCACAAAGGAAGGATGTGTGAGAGAGATTCAATCTGATATCTTGTATATTACATTTTGAATCTGTAGTTAAACAGATAGAAATCTTCACGTTGCTCTAGAAAAATAATTGGTCCTTCAGCTTCTGATCTAGACATGAGAACTTGCCATTTTTCTATTGCCTCTCCTGATGAGAAGTATCCTGTACAGAGTAGAGGTGAAAGAGACACTGATAATACTTTTTCCTCATTGTAGACAAGGTGAAGTTTTAGGATTGCCTTTGTCTTTTATAAGGAGTCTACACTTTTGTCCCTTTACTATGTGTATTGATCTGGAGCTCAGGAAGTTGGCGGTATTCTACCAGTTGGAGGTGGGTATGGCTTGTTATCAAGGCTATTACGTTCTTGTTCTACTTGAAAGAACGTTCTGATGAATAGTGAAATGGAACCCGGTTAAATGAATTAGTCAAATCTTTTTTGTTAAATGAATTTTATGTATTAGTTTCTGAGACCTAAAGGTATCTAACCTGTCATTAAATTTGATTCACTTGATTACTCTTACCATTCATCATCCACAAAAGAGTATTTTATCTTTCCCTATCTCTTGTTCTTGAATTCAGTTTTAGTCCTCTTGATTCTTAAGAGTCTTTGATTGGGTCCATGCTATTTCACATTCCTAAAAAAGTAGCTTTCTGCATAGCTGTTAGGTTTTTTAGATCGATGAAAGAGCTGCTTCTCCTTCTGTGAGAGAATAGGCTATGCCTTCACCTATGTCTGAAGTTTTCTCCTGAAACTAGTTCTTTAGCTGCATTTGCACCAACAGATTAACCTACTAGGGATTTTCCCCTTATTTCTCATATGTCAATAGTCAGAGCTTCCTACTGGTGCTGTTGGAACTTGCACTGTGTCCACAACACCAGACTGTTCCTGAGTTCAAGAGATCTGAGGACATAGCTGTTTATATTGCCAAGATAGTTTGGTAGATAGCTGATTGTTTGTGGTTAACCACTATGTGAATGTGTGTGTAAAGACAGAAAATGTGAAGACACATGTGTTCACTACCCCATCTTGTTCTTCTGGTTCTCCAGAGACCATGAAGATTGCTGGAGTTCTGTGATGGTGGCAGGCAACAGAAATAGTAATGAATGTTACCTATATTTTACTGTATGAGCACACATGTGGAGTCACAGACTTTGACACAAGGGTGGAAAGTATAACTGCATGCTCTCTGCTGGTTCAACAAAACTGAAATTTTAAGATATACCTCGTCAACATTTCTTGAAGAATTCTGATTACTGGCATAGGCATGGGTATTTGTGGGGTTAAACATTACCTGACATTTGTAATAGTACCAGCCTGATTATTTTGTTTTTCCTAGAGGCAGCTTTTTTTGTGTGTGTGTGTATTTTTAAAAATATAACAGTAGGGCATAAGTGTATCATAGCCTTTCCTGTTTCTACGTAACAAAGAGCACAGTAGTCATATACAGCTTTTTTTCTGTTTGTTTGATTTAGATTGTTTAGGTGTATTTAAAAGAAAGCATAAGCTCTGGGATCATTTAAGGACCCACACGCAGGAAAGAGTTGTAGCATGTCCTACTTGTGGAGGAATGTTCTCCAATAACACTAAGTTTTTTGATCACACAAAGAGACAAGTTTCAGAAGATAGTAAGTAAGCTCTTATTTCTGTTCAGAGATTTTTATTTAAGGTGTTTCGTGATAATGTGCACATGTAATTTCATAAATATTTCTGGTTTTCATAGAAGTCAATTAAATAAAAGAGGGTTTGCTCCAGGAAGGCAGTGTTTTTCATAAAGTGTAGAAATTCTCTTGACTTTTCATGTCTGATGAATTAGGGTAATGTGAGTGAACAACAGAACACCTTAGATCCATGTTTCAGCAGAAAAACTATTCACTTGGCAACTGTGGCATTGCATTGCCTCTCTTCCCTGGTGGCCATGGCGCAGTGTGACATTCCACTGACACTGGAAAACTGCCTGTGATTACTGAAGCGATAACCTCCACAAGAGCCAGACTCAGATTACAAAATCCCTGCAAGTAATCCCAAATGGGCATATGACTACTTTCAGGTCAAAAAGCTTGGGTTTTTTTTTTTTCTTCAGCTTTGCTTTTCCAGTATTTTCTTCACTAGAATGCTCCCTACCTCAACAACTATGTATTAGTTGGCATGCTTTCCTAAAGAGGAAGGGAGAGGTGATTGTTTTTTCTGGTTTTAAGCACTTTTTAAGCACTTGGAATATATTTATGAATTGTGGATGTTTTGGTGATGGAAAGTAGGTGCATTTTAGGTAACTGACAGAAAAGCTCAACTTTCAAACTGTTAGTGTTTTGAACAGATTGTTACTCTGTTTGGAATAAATTTAACTTACTGATAAGCAATCGCTTTCATTAAGCCTAAACTAAATTTTCTTCTGAAGACCATTGGTAATGAAAAAGAAAACTGAAACTGTCTCAGTGCTCTGTTAGTTTATTCATGAAACTGGCAGCTTTAGGTTATTAATTAATAAGTCTTTCATAAATTGTTTGTATTGCCACTAAACAGTTTCTATTTAAATTCAGATCGAATGTTTGTTTGCCAGAACTGTCAGAAACATTTTGCCAGTGAAAGGCTGCTACGCGATCACATGAGGGGACATGGTAAGTCAGAGCTTTTTAAAATAAAATGTACTTTTCTCAAGGTCACCTTGTACAGAACAGAGCTGTAAGTATCATTACATCACTTGAGAAAATTAACATGCCAAACTGGGCAACTGTTACTAATGCTGGGAAGTAAGAATTTCGTTGCCAGCCCCTCTGAAGCGTGGAAATTCCCTTCTTCATGCCCTCTGATCAGAAAGTGTAAGGGGCATTCTGTTTTGCAGTAGCTACCATGAAGATGCTTGTTCTTCACTTCTGTTTACTTGCTTTCATGACTAGGGGCATGGTTAAAGCCAAAGCTGTATTTTAGCTTGGGCTGCAACTCTGCTCACCTTGCAGTGCATAATCAGCCTCGCTCAAATAGTGTAGTACTTCACTGACCTAACCACAGCCTCCCTGAGGTCCCCAAGTTATTCCCACAGGTTATACTACAACAGCTATGACTTGCTGGGAAAGAATCCTACAGCATCTAAACACAAGGAAACATGTGATATTGCTGTTGGACATACAGGAAATGTAGAAGCTGAGAGCCGGGTGGGTCTTTGCTTTGGGAAAAGGAATATTTGAACCATGTAGCCAGACCTGGGTACCAGTCATTTAGGTTGTATAAACATACAAGCAGCTTTGTGCAGACTTGCTCAGTCAGGATAGATTCTACTTTCTAGTTGCATTCTTAAGGAAACATGATTTTTCACTGTCTGCAAGTCAACACATTGATGCTTAACAGCTATGCATTTCATTTGTTGCTTACTGTAACCTGCCACGACTGAACATGTTTGTATTTAAATGGTTTTATAGTTGACATGCATCTGACTAAAATATCTTCATTTTTATATTTTATATTAGAAAATAATCATGTTTGGTTTGTGTACTGGATTAGTTTTATTCCTTTGTCTCAGAGCGACTTTGGACATAAATTGTAAATAAATACAAATTAAGATTTATTTTACTTTTGTTAGCTAAAGCAGCAGTTTCAACATACTGTGGTTTGGTTGGGGGGGTATTTTTTTTTTTTATTAAAGCATAATACATATTAGGATAGGTTTTATTTAGTAAATAAAGCACATGGCTAATTGAACCATTTGTTGCTAGTCGCTCTGGCTGTGCTTAAACCTTTGTGAGCTGTACAATGTGCCTGTTCGTCCTTGTCCCCTGATAATTCAGACTGTGCTCTGTTTGCATAGCCAGGGAAAATGGCAAGGTGGCCAGACTTAGGAACAAGGATAATGTGAAACTGTGAGCCACAGTGAACTACCCACAATGTGAAGTTGTCTGAAGGAGCTGGAAGGCATTCCAGGGTCCAACTATTCAGGCACAACTTAAATCCCTTCAGATACTAGTGCCAGCATTTCTCTGGTTCATGATTCAGCTTTCTTTATAAATTCTGGCAGCATACATGTCTGCATGTTAGTGCAGACTGCCAGTGCAGACATGACATTTTCAGATTCTTACCCCAGCATATTTCATAATAGCTTGCTGGGATAGATAAATATTGAAATTGTCTTTTAAAGAGCTTGCTTACCTGTAAGAAATGCTTCTGAAATAAGCTATGATGTGAATGCAAATGCTGTAGGTATTCTGAAATCACTCCCTACACAGACATTCTTACATGCCAGACAGCCAAGAAAACCACTGGATACTTTCAAGAGAGTGCTGAACCTCACTCATGGCAGTTTTGCAGATTAAGTTATTCCAGACTAGTTTCCACATTAAGCTATTTATTTTAGGGAGGAAAAAAATACTCATTTTTCCTGGTTTAAGACAAACTAAGAGGAAAAGCGTCTATGCAGGGAGTGCTTCCAGATTAGTTATAGTGCATTATATTTGCTTAATTTTTAAGAAGACATGAGCACTTCAACTGCATGTTTTTCTTTTGCCATCTGTAAAGCAGTCAGTGGTTCTAAGCTAATGCGTTGTTCAGAGTCTTAAATATAACAGGTTTTGTCTAAGTCCAAGACTTCTTTATTGAGACTCTTCCTACGGCATTCATCAGGTTGCTGACTCATATGCAGCCAAGCAAACATTTGTTCAGTTTAAGATGTTGCAGTCCTGCCTGCTAATCTGCCAGAGGTCCTCCCATGTTCCAGAATCAGAACAAACCTGTGTCTCAGCCACTGCAGTTCAATGTCTGGCAGCTTAGCAAGCACCTTGCATTATTAAGCCTTAAGCAAATATACCTGAATATGAGATGGGGAGGCGGAGGACAGACACATATTCTTTCTGCCATCTTTTTGAGAGTGGTAATACCTAAAACACTAAAAGTAGATTTGCCAGTGCTTGTCTGTCAGAAGGCCTCCAGACAACATCCACTTTTTAGAAATCCTCCCAGAGTGCCAAGGGCAAAACGATAATCATCCTTTTTGTTACAGCCTAGAAAATGAAGCATTATCTTCTACGTCTTTTTCCTTTACCATCTATTTTTTTAAAGTAACTTGAAATATTGTAAGGTTGACCATTACTTCATTACCCTCCTTATTGCATTGGCATTCCATTTTAATACTTTTTTTTCTGTGTATTTTATTCTGAAATATAGTATCTTACTTTAAATATGATATTTTAATATATTTTTTCTCATGTGTCATAGCAGACAGTGTCCTGGTGAAGCTGGGATACAAAACTGAAATTATCTTTGTTACTTTCTTTTTTAGTTAATCATGTTACATGTGCCCTTTGTGACATGGTATGCCCAAGTGTCTCCTCACTGAAAGCACACACCAGATCCCGACACTGTAGTGAACGTCCTTTCCATTGTCATCTCTGTGACAGCAGGTAGGAAAATCTGAGGCTTGTCGCTATGTGAGCAGAACTGTAGAACCAAGTTGGTGTTCTACAAGAAGCTAGTAAACAAAGAAAAGTGTTCAACTGCTAAAATAATCAACTGATCAATGAAGAAATCTAATACATTCATCTGATGTTCATCTGCTTTCACCTGCTGAGATGTAGTTCATGAACTTCTGGTGCACATAGAACTGATACATTAAAAGATGAATTTTCTTGGCAAGACCATAAGTACACCAAAATGGTCATCACAACAAGTTGAAACATGGAGCAGTATTGCCTTAAACAGTGGGGCAAACGATTGCTGGCTGTTTGCTGAGAGAGTTGCAGTCTTCTCCTTTGAGTGATTTTTCTGCCACGGGCTTACAATATCTTCTCCTGTCTTATGCTGTCATTTTTCTGTGGTGGTTTCTTTTGTTTTTACCATACAATGCCACATGAGAGAGAAGTAAAAAGCCCCACAACATTGTGATGTGACAGACCAAGTTGTATATATAAGCACTGGCAAATTATGTTTAAGTTTAGCAGAGAAGGGGAGAGGTCAAGCCTTTCCGTGCTGGAAGGGGGATAGAGTGAACAAGTATTTTTGTACTTTTGTATTCTGTGCCCTGTGGGTGGACAACAGGAAATAATCCAAATTTCTAGAGCAGACTACAAAGCAAGTGACTGAAAATGACAAGAATTTTCTCTACATGAACAGAAAGAGGGCGTGATGCCTTGCAACATGGTTGTTGAAAAAGTAACTAGATTTGGGCATGGTGTGGATGTGTGGGAAGAAAGAGGGAATGGAAAATGAAATCCAGAGCACATCAAAGAAATGTCTGTACTATCCCCTTTTCACAGGTGGAAAAACTGAGGTAGAGAAACAATTTACACATATTCCGCTTTCACTTGTCATTGTCAGAGCCAAAAATTACTACCTCCCAGTCCTAAACATTAACCACAAGACTACTCCTCTGTACTATTATATCTGTTATTTGTTTTACCTTGTTTTCAAGTTTTAAGAACGCGTATGATCTGCATAAACATGTTGAAACACACAATGATTCAGATGCCTACAGCTGTGATGTTGAAGGATGTGGTTTTATGTCACGGACTTTACAAACTTTGAAACAGCATTACAAGAGAGTGCATGTGGTGAGTATATTAAATAGCAGGATAAAATATCTTGCTATAAAGGAGGCAAAATTCCACATTTACATGCCTTTAGTTTCTTCTGAATTAATGAAATGTTTCATTTTTGCATCAAATCAAGTATTTATTTGCACACATTTCTAGGACTCTTGCAAGTATTATGCAAATTTCCAATTCATCCTTACCGATAGATTTTGAGTGCTTACTTTAGGTGCATGCAGTTGCATACTTGTCTTGAACCCCCTCCACCTATATCCAACCCCTTTTTAAAAATGAAATAAAATGATAATCCTAATCTCAGCAACCAAGTATTTCAGGGATTAAAATCCAATGTCACCTTTCTCCTCACATTGGTACTCTATCCTTAGAGTTACCTGAGAATAGAGAAATGGTAAAGTATGTAAAGCTTACATCACTTTTAATCAGGTGAGTCTGGCCACAATGTTAAAATACAGTTTTGCTATACTTCATGCACACTTGTTGCCCGCTGCTTCATTTCTTGAATTATGATAGCTGTACATGTTGTAAAACATATAGTTGCTATGTTGTAAAATGCATATGTTTTAGTGAAAGATATGTGTCACACTGCTACTGGAATACTGATGGTCTATGCTGAGAATTTCCCTATTCACTGGGGTTCCTTAAACAAACATGTTTTAAAAAGCACAGATTTTAAATGTCTTAGGAAATTCACTTCGGAAGAGGTTTCAGCTAGTTTGTGTGGTTTTCCACTTTTCAACAAAGGATTAATTTTGCCATATGTACCTGCAAGCCTTCAGTGACTCTAACAGTCTTTCTTTTAAAGAGTAATGGCATTCTGAAATACAAATGCCACATCTGTCAGAAATGTTTCTCCTGGAGTTATACATTGACTCTACATCTTCGAAAAGCTCATAAACTCCGCAGCCATTCCCGTTTCAGGTATGTTGCCAGCTGATTCTTGCTCAGATCATAACATTTGGGGGTTTTTAAATACTTTGTTTAAGAGATGCAGATATTTAACTAAATGTTAACTTAAGTTTGCTTCTGTTTTAAACATTCTGAGCATGAAACAATTACTACTACTTAGGTTTCATTAGTACTGGTGTAAAGATAGTTAAACCAAGGAAATAAAAAGGTCTTTATGCTTCTATAGCTTTTATCACTGGAAAATCTTGTAACCTAGACTGCTGAAAAAATTTTTTGACCCTGCAAGTTATATCCATGAAAGAGTACATAAATATTTCAACAGCTTCTACAGTATAAACAAGCCATAATCTCCATTTTGGAACAAGAAAATACAGCAAATAAAATATAATTATGAATAGGTACCTTTTATTTTCTGTTAAATGACATATATTTGATAAAAACTACCTACTGGAACCCTCTTGCAGGTGTTCCTTCATATAGAGTGTCTTTTGTTCAAGTGCCACCTAATGAATATCAAATTCGTCTTTTAATTGATAGCTGACATTCTCAGTTTTGGCAATCAAATTAGAAATTAGATTATTCTTACTTTCTGCTGTAAATGCTGTGTTTGTACTTGTATTTTCAGTATTGTCAATTTTATTCCTTTAGATATAAAGAAGATGATGAGGGTCATATGAGTTTGAATGTAGCAGTGTATAATGACATCATGGATTCAGGTCAGGCTGTCAATAACAAGACAGGAACAAATAAGCCTTCACCAAGTCAAAACAGTTTTGGAAGAGAAGGAGGAGACTCATGCAAAAGAGACACTTCAACAGTAGAAGTGCTTTTCATGCAGCTTCAGCCAGCATCACGAGCTACTGGAGAAAATGCTCGGGTAGAAACAGGGACTTCTGTGCCAGAGCCTGTGTATTCTGAACTTCAAACTCCTGTACAGCTATTTGAAAGCTGTTGTACTCCCAATCAAATTGATGAAGAAACATCAATGAATGTGAAGGAAAAACCAGAAGAAACAGAGCTGGGCTTGGGAATTCAGATAGCTTTCTAGAAAAACAGCCTTTTAATGGATTCTTACTGTGAAAACTATACTCTTCTGAAGAGGTTTATTCTCTTAAATAAAACAGGTTTTAAAGTCTTCACTTTTATCCTTGACAGATCTTGTATATAATACTGTGTTTTCTCACCTTTCGCATTAACTTATTCTAATGTCCTTAGAGAATATATGCAAAATACTATATTATGCATGTATAATACTTTAATTCATAGACTTTTGGAGAAGAAGCTTTTTAAGTTCTATATATTCACCTAGCATATATATGTGTGCATGTGTATTTATATATTAAAAATATATATCCCATGGGGAAAGTGTTGAACCAATGCATGAGACAAACAGTTTGAACTGGTAGGTAAAGAACCTCATTTTCTATTAGCCTCCTACATTATTTATTAGAAATCAGATAGCAGCTTGTGAGATGTATGTTAAAACTCAGTTTTGGCAGGCTTCTTAGCTTTATTTAGTGACTTTCTCTAATAACTCTTGAAATAATTTCAGACTTTATTCTCATAAAGGATTCTTAAGCTACAATTAAATTATTAAATTTAAACAAAAAACATAAGTTATGTCTAAATAAAAGGCTGCGTGGAGACCTCATAGCAGCCTTCCAGTATCTGAAGGGGGCCTATAGGGATGCTAGGGAGCGGCTTTTCATCAGGGACTGTAGTGACAGGACAAGGTGTAACGGGTTCAAACTTAAACAGTTTAGATTGGCTCTAAGGAAAAAATTCTTTCCTGTCAGGGTGGTGAGATGCTGGAATGGGTTGCCCAGGGAGGCTGTGAGTGCTCCATCGCTGGCAGTGTTCAAGGCCAGGTTGGACAAAGCTGGGTGACATGGTTTAGTGTGAGGTGTCCCTGCTTATGGCAGGGGGGTTGGGACTAGATGATCTTAAGGTCCTTTCCAACCCTAACTATTCTATGATTCTATGTTCACAGAGCTCGATTTATATAGGATTTATGTACAATTTGGTATAATGGAAATTTTATAGATATTTATTGGGCGCTGGAGATACAACAATGAGAAAGTAAATGAATTTTATTGGCAATATAACTAAATCTATCCACCTGTGTTTTCACAAATAATTCCACATAGCCATGGTTATCCTGACCTGTTAGGAAAAGTTCATGGCAAAGGCATATATTTGAGTCTCCTATAAAGGGCATAGACAAAAAGACAGGTATCCTTCATCACAATAAAAATTAACGACAGTGTTTGAAACATTTCTTTTAAAACAGGAACTGAATAAGCCCTCCAAATAAAATATCTAAGACTCGTATGCACGATAAGGTGGCATCCAGTCAGCTTGAAACCTAGTTTACCCTGTGCTAGCTACCAAGAGTCCGTGTCCCTTGAGGACCCAGAGGCATTCTCTGAGAAGGGCTTCAGCACATAGAGTGATATTGTATCACCAGCACTTCCTGAATGTTTATTCCTTTATGAAGACAAACTGATACCGAGAGCACAGGACAAGCCATCAGCTTGCACACAGGTGAGGCCCTGGGCATCTGGGAATAGTTTGAACAAAAGTAGGCTGTCTGAAATTGAAGTGAGCTTGCAATGTAACCCTAAGGATGCTGGGGCACTTCTGTCCAGGAGTATTTAAATTGCATTCCTGTAGAAAACTGTCTCACTTGAACTGGCCCCTTATCCAGCTGCTGCCTGCTGTTGCATAGATGGAACATGAGGCTGTGCTGGGCCAGTGGGGAGCTGGGGTAAGGAGGGATGTGCTCCCACTCATCCCCATAGCTGGAAGAGCACAGCATTCTGCCCAGGACTGTCACAAGGGCCTGTAGGAGCAGGTGGAACGGTGATAGCAGCATCTGCTTCTTACATTTGCTGTCACAAAGAGCATGGGCAAGTGAGCCTGCTGATGGGTTTATGCCAGTTTGCTACACCTGCATTAGGAATGGGAGTGGGGCTTGCTGTAGGGAGCCCTAAGTCATGATTGTGCACCCATTCTCACTGCTGCTTCAGCCCGACAATTTGGACCAGGTTGCCTGCAATGCTTGGCAATCTTGGCCAGAGAGAGAAAATGAATTCAAGACTCCTGTCACAAATAGAGGTGTAGTAAAACTGATGGCTATAAAAAATTTCTTTCCACAGCTGTCCAGTTTGTTACTGCCTTGAAAGTTCCTGCTTTGCAGGCAGCTGAGATTTTTACGCTCAGTTTTTAGTATTATTAAATATGCTTGGCTGTAATTTGTGGCAATTCAGCTGATGTTTGAAGAGCAGTTGAGCCATCTTGCGCAGTGGGGCAGGCCAGACAGATGTGGGTGGCAGCCTGATTTTAATCTGCCTTTGTGCATGAATCAGAGACCCGGCATTTTTAATACTTTACAGTATGGGTACAACTGAGTCACGTTTCTCTGGGCAATGAATAGGTACCACTATAGCCTCTGGGACTTCCCCTGCTAAATATCAAAGGCCTGCAACAAACAACAGAGGTGTTAATGCTTCCTAAAGAAAGAGTCCTTTATGATGGAAAATATTAGTAAACCACAGTACAGAGGAGTCTTTTTCCACATCTTTTTACAATAGCTTAGCAGGACTATCTGATCCAGTATCCAACAATTTACTCCTTTGGGTAGATCTCCATGCCTGCCTGAGCAGGTGGCTGCTGCCTTCTGTGCAAGCTGCACTGCAGGTACTGGGGTTGATTTGCACAAAGGCCATTCGGGGCTTCACGTAACAGATTTAAATGTGACACAATAGATTTGTGCTTGACCTGTGGAGCTACACTTGCAAGGCAATGGTATCACCTGCAAGTTTGACATTGCCACAACTTCCTGTGAGCCTGTTAAATACATTTTGGAAGACAAAATCAACTGTGGAGACAGAGACAGTGGGATGATAATTTATTAATGGAGACCTAGTTTTTAAAATAATAGTTTCAAATAATTTCCCTCAGTTATGCTGCTTCATGACCCTCTAGACTTTTACCCTACTGTTGCTTAGATTCCACTGTGGTATTACTCATGGTGTTTGCATTCACACAGGGGCTTGGCAAAGTTAAAAAGTTGCATCTGTTATCTTGTCAGTAATCTCATATAGAATTTACATTCTGACATTAGTTTGTTCGTGGAGGCTTTGTTAACACCCGTGTCTTCACTAGGCAATAGTGGGTAGAGACAATGGATTTCAAAGGTGGTTTTTCAGAGTTTTTTCAGATTTTATATGAGAAATGTAATGTATTAGCACTACAAGACGGTGGATTGCATGTGCAAAGTAAGTAAAATATCCACCTGAATGGAAGTGCTTTGGTGAAAGGGGCTTTTTTTTCTGATTTTGATACCAAATTCTAGTTTTTCCATGCTCATTATTTACACTGTAATAACTGTATGTAAATCTATTTCCTTTTGAAAATAAGGGGTTTGTTCCTGCTTAATTTTCAGTGTGGTTCCAAAGATGCTTTCTCCCCAGCGAATGCTGCCAAGCACCGTCCTGTGGAAGTATGTAGAGGGTGCCTGCAGACTCACCCTGCCACCTTGTCCCACTACACTGTATGACACTGGGTACGCATTAAGCAAGTGTCTCCCTTGAACACACACTTTATTCAGCACTTCCTAGAAGAAGGAAGCTGCTCTACAACAAAGAAGATATGATTTGCTGGCATCTGTGGGACACAGCTTGAAAAACAACTTCCCGTGCACACCAGGTATGAGGTGGACGTGATTCATTAGGGACTTGTTCTCATGGAGCCAGATCATCAGATAAGGCAAACTGGCGCAGGTCCACTGACTCTGTGAAACCAGCACGATGCCCAGCTGCAGCTCTGGCACAGGATCTGCGTGGATTTCGGTGGGACAGGGCCAGCCCTCAGCTTTGTAGAGGCAGGAGGAGCCAGGCTGACAAAGAAACCCTTTGATAATGACCTCGGAGATGGTGCCCTGCAGCACAGCTAACAGCAGGAAAAAAATGTACCTGAAAAATGACAGCGTGTGCCAAGAAGCAGAGCAAGACCCAGCTTGAGGAAAGCATGCAGAATACCTTTTTTGTTCTCAGAGGCTTAAGAACACAAATGTAAAACTAGGCATTCTTTTCCCCCATAGCACAGTAATAGCCATGCTAGTCATTCACTGCTTACACAAAGGTGATTAATCTTCTTTTTAATTAGTATTTTTTCACATTGTACAGGCTCTCTACCGTCATGAATAGAGCTGATAATGAGATATATGTAAAATTTGGGTTGCTTAATACTTCTCAGTTAAGTTCCTGAATGCAAGGCTTTTTATGATCCTTAATGAGAGAGAACGTTAGCAACAATAGTGCAGTGGTTTCTAAGAAAGCAGTTGCAAAAAAGCACAATATTTGTCTCTTGGAAAAAAATTCTCAAAGATGGACCATTAAGCAACACTATTGTTTTGCATGGGCTTTAAAGTTTAGTGTCTGGGAGAGGAGTGGTTGCCCTGATCTGGGTTTTGGCATAGAATTCCAGGCAGAAAGATGTTAAAATCAATCTGCAAAGCCTACCAAAAGAGAATGTTCTGTTACTGTCTCTAAAGCAAGGAGCTTATGTGATCTCGAACAAACTAGGATTTGCCTCAGTTTTCTGCCTCCACTGATAAGCTCTCAGCTTTACAAGGAAGCCACAAGATTTTTGTTAAATTGTATTCTGATTTGTTCAACTATTGCAGTCACAGACACTAAAACCATGCAATGCAGGCCCAAGCATGGTCTCCAGCCTACCTTTTAATTTATGGCTTACTTTTGTATGCTTAAATCAATTTATAAAGGAACTGACTTCTGGGGTGCTGAGCAGGCAGAGCTGCCACTAACTTAAGCTCTGAGCTAACAAAAATCCATAGGCATGCCTGACTCTGGGCACTATGAGCCATCCAGCTGAAGGGTGTCATTGACTTCAGGAGGATTACCTGCACTGTACTTTGTTGGGGTTTTTTCAGTGGGAAAGTTGGTTTAAGAATTCCCATCCTCTTCCTACTGATCAACTCCACCTCCACGTCACACTTGCCAGTTGTTTGTGAGGGTGTGCTTTAAATGAGATCAGCGAAGAACTCCAGCATCTGCTACAATGTGTAACCATGTCCCTTTCATCACCTTCCTCAGGGATAGTTTCCTTCCAGCCCACTTACCTCCTCTTCCGTTGACATTAACAAGTACCTGGTAAGTCAGGCCAGCTTTCTGATCTGCCTGAAAACTAACCTGGGAGGATTTTTAAGTGACATCATTGAGCCGGTGCAGTTACTGTTCAACCACGTGAACCACGCAACTGTGCAATCATGTGAATACAGGCTCCGACACAAAAAAGGGAGGGCAGCCTCCTTCACGGACAATGTCATTTTAGGCTGGCTTAGGCCAACTGCAGCATGGCACTATTTGTGTATAAAAATCTAAACCTAGCTTAAAAGTTTGCAGAGTGGGCAAAAAGATGGATTTTTGTGTTATCTTTTTGGAAAGTTGCAAGTTGCAAATTATAGCACTTTTTTCCTACTGTCTTTGAAGCTATTACATAGATGCCACATGCTATCTGTTCACAGATCACAGAAGCAAAATACTTTAGATCTAACATAACAGGGCTATTTAGATTAATATTTAGATCTAACATAACAGCTCTATGCCTTCTTGAACCTTCATGTTGGTTGACTTCATACACAGCGAGCAACCCTTTAGAAGCATTATGTTCCTAAAAGATTAAAGCACTAGATTAAATCTTGGTCTCTCAAAGGACTGAGAAAGACTGCAAGACAATGAAACAGAGTAGGAAGAGAGTTTCTTTGTGATGCTCCTGCAAATGTACGTACATGGGAGAGAAGGATTTTACACAAGACTGGTCACCTTGACACAGAAAGATTGGTTTCACATGGCTTGGTCTCAACAAACCTGGTATTGACTGATGTTTGTCAGTCTGGGTAGCTATTAGCCTATTTTATTTATTTATTTCAGCCAGTGACCTGACTGCTCCAGAATTCCCTTGCCACCTTCTTCTTCTGCCTCTTAAAGACAAGCTCTTCTGGTGCCCACTTCCAGCCTTCCTACGCTTTACCAACTAAAAGCTCAGAGCCTGGGTAGCCGGTTCTTTAAGCACCTTCAATGTGTATTTTTTTTAGGCCTAGCCCTTTTTGAAAGCACTTAAGTAATTAAAAATCTCTTAGATGAGCTCTTTCCATGCTCTGCCATGAGCTCTCACTCCTTTGTTGCTGCTGTTTGTTGAATTAATTCTCAAATCACAGTCCAGGCAGAAGGTATACTATTTATTTTTTGCTTAAACGCTACTGCCAACTAAGCACAAGCTGGGCTTTGTCCCACTGGGGTTTACAACTTTCACCAGTTTCCCAATGAATGACAACAGAACAAACCACCTGGTGTGCTGTGTGGAACAAAGTGGTGCACACCTCCGGAAGGCAGAGCATCTGAGGCCCTAGCTCTCCCAATCACTTCAACTTCCACAAACCTCCACAACAGCATGGCAGGTTCCTCAGACTGATCTGGTTACAGCTGACATCCCAAATTAAAGCGAGGACAGTGATGGCAACCAGGACAAGGAGGATCAGGTAGAGGTGTAGTGTTGGGTCACACAGACTTGTCTCCAGACACAGTTGTTTCTTATTCTCAATTTATTTAGACAGAGGTGTTCTCATTCAGACTAAACCAGCTTAATCCAGAGTAAAATAAGCAGGAACAAGTCCCTGTCAAACAGAGCCCCGAGAACAGGCTTGATGTCCCATGTCTTTTGAAAGTAATTAAATGTCTCCATAGATTCTTTTTAAATGGGGCTTTGCAAAGACAAGACTGACTAGTGCTATTATCCTAGCTTTAAAGCACATTGTCCTTTATCTATTGCCTAACCTGCCAGATTAAATGATCATAGGCTAACTGCCTAGAACAATCAGCTTGAGTCTGATATTCAGTATGATAAACAAACACAAGCTTTATTAGTCTTTAGACATGTGATAGGTGTGAAGGTCACACTGCAGATCACAACAGCCTCCTTACCATTGGGTTACACACCAAAGGGTGCAGACTCCTTCCTTCCAGCTGCAGCGTCTCAGTCACAGAGTAAGACCCTTTATCCATTGCTCTGAGACCTGTGGCACCTGCAATTAGATCCACAAAAGGATTCAGGCACTGAAATCTGCCGCCGGGATCACTAAGGCTCCTAATCCCAGGGGCAACTGAAAACCAGACAGGCAGCACTTCTCGGCAGCACAGTTTCCCCAAAACCTGTTGCTTTGGAGGGCGCCTGAGCAGCCTCCAGCCTTTGCCACGCAGACCAGGCTGGCTCAAGCATTGCAGCCCCCCGAGCGTGATGCATCATCCTCCTTTGCCGAAGGGGCGCAGACCCACTGGGTTGCTGGTGCTTCCCTCCCCTTTATTTAATAGCTAATTGTCACACCAACAACTGTGCGCAGCGCTCCCCTCCTGCCCGAGGGGCTTTGCCCACGATCACTGCACCCCACTACCAGACCTCGCGGCTACCGCCACAGCCACACGGGACCGCGAGCTCATACAGTGAGCCAAGGAACGGGCCGTTGCTTTATAGGTGTCAGGAGAAGCCAGAAGCGCTGCCCGGGCCCTGGGGAGCCAAAGGAGGGCGCTACGGCAACAGCACCCGAGCACCGGCAGCGGGGCCGGGCAGAACCACAGCCGCTCCCCACTCGGCTCCCGGCAGCGGCGGAGGGGGGGGCGGGCCCGGCCCAGGAAGTGACGCCTCCCTGCACCCCCCCCCGGGCACACCTGACTCACCTGGGCGGGCGGCGGCGGTGTCGGTCGGTCGTTCCGTCTGTCGGCGGCCGAGGAGCAGCAGCATGGCGAGGGAGAACGTCTCCCCGTGGGCCATGGGACTGCTGAAAACCTTCGAGGAGAGCGAGTTCGGCAGCTGGGAGAAGATCGGTTCGGGGGGGTTCGGGCAGGTGTACAAGGTGCGGCACCTCCACTGGAAGACATGGCTCGCCATCAAGTGTTCGCCCAGCCTTCATGTGGATGAGAAGTAAGGGGCAATGGGGACAACGGGGAAGTGGGGGGAAGAAGATCTCCAGGTACTGAGGAGCCCTTGGTCGCCCCGTGGCTCCCTGGATGTGCAAATGCAGCCAAGGGGCGATCAAGGGCTCTTTCTTCCACAACCCTCCCTTGTGTTTTTATGACACAAGACACACAAATCATGCTTCCCAGGTAACCATGTTTCCCAGGCCAAACAAGATGGTCAGGCTGCCTGTGCGCCAACTTCTTTTTGAGCACCGAGCCAGGCCGTATAGCCCAGAGTTATAGATCTTGGGAGCGGGCTTGGAAAAGGGACAGACTGACCCGACCCAGCCCTGGGAGCTGCAGCAGGTCTTGCAGCTCTGTTTACCAACAGCAGCAGTGAGGATGAAGGTCTGACTAAATTCAGGAAAGAGCTGCGCAATTAAGTGTTCTCCAGGGAGACGTGGCCTTTGCCACACTTAAGCAAAGCCCGGACCAACACCTTTGGTTCTGTTGTACATAATGGGGCAGGCCTCACTCAAAGAGCAAGCGACGTTACTTAGCCACTTGCAGTAGCTTGGAGAGAGCCGCCGCACGGCTGCAGTCTAGGGCTGGCCTGTTCCTTAGAGCCATTTGGAAAGCATTTTGCCCTGCCCTGGTCGTGCATGTATTGGCTTGTGCTAAAGCATTACGCCTGCTGCAGCTCCAAAGGTCACCAAAGGCAGTCCTCAGTGGGAAGCGCAGGAAGAGTGAAACTGCTGGGGGTTTCTCAAGCCTTCCGTGTGTCACTCCAGTGAGCTCCCTACCTTGGGAAAAGCCAGCCCTTTACCTTGCATTTGCATTAGTTGCAGCTGCTGTGTGGTAGGTGGCTGGTGGTTAGCAGCTGGCTCTATGTGAGGGGTGTTGGGCTGTGGACATGCTGTCTTTGAGGAGTAGGTGCTGAAGGGAGATGTGCTGGGAAATTCATTTTCCAGCTTCAGGGCCAGCACTTCTCCTTGCATCTGCCCAGGATGAGCCCTCACTGTGTAGTCTGGTGTGGAGCTGTATCGTGTTGCAGATGAAGATAGTGGGAACCTCATCCAGCTCACCTGACTAGTGACTCCGCGACTAGTTGTGGCCCATGGCAGAGGACAGTCAGCTATACTGTGCTTGTGCAGTCTGTGTGTGATGGGGGCATACCAAATGCAGATTGCCCTTCCTAGGAGAAGAAGGCTGTCAGAAGCTCCTTTAGGAACATCCTTCTGTTTCGAGGGACAGCAGTGACTTACCAGCTGGTCAGCGTCTGTGCAGAGGGAGGCGAATTATGGCCAAGTGGTATTCACGGAGCTTTTCCAGCTGCACCTTGATTTCTGGATCTTTTCCAGGTCACGAGCTGATCCTGCAGTTCATTTTCTGAGATGTGGGTTGATTCGGACACAAAACATTTCATTTGTTGCGGTTTCTGCAGGAGAAGGGAGATGAGCTGGCCTAAGGTTGAAAACATTTATAAGTCCATTTTCTGCAGGGTCAGTAGGGTAGTGGGACATCTTGCCCATCATCTGAATTGCTGGCTTTGCTGTAGGCATAGCTTATAGAATACAGTAAATGAGGCAAAATGTCCTTTTTTAGGGACAGAAGGTGAAGAGGGAATGTTTAATATACGCACAGGGTAACTGCTGTCTGTGAATAAAATGGAAAGGCCTCAGAGTTGCAGAGGGTGTTCTACTGGGTTACCCTGCAAGCCTTCCTACCATTAAAACTTCCAGGTATGTTTCAGACTGGATGCTTTTTGAGGCCTACTCAAAACAGTACTGTAGCTGACTAATTTTGCAGTTAAAAATACCTCTTAAAAATAGGATGGAACATTTGTTACACTTTTCATTTGCAAAATACATTTATAAATTTATAAATGTTAATTTTCAGTCTGAGCCAAAGGATGCTGTCACCTATTTTAATATGAATAGTGAATCTTGAGAGTTGCTACCAAATCTCTATATTAATATATTAGATGTGTGATAAAGAACCAATGGTTATGAGGCTTTGCAGGTAGATGGTAAAAATATGCAATGGAGTCCACAAAAATGCCTTGAGAACCTGGGAACTTCAAGGCCATGGGGTTCCTGCAGCTCCTGGTTAATTTTAAGAAACCAATCCTTGAAACAGTAATTTATTTGTTTTACTGCAGAATTTGTGCTTTGGATGCCTGAGGGGAGCACTGATTAGAAATCGGAGGGTCCCTGGCCTTTGAAACAGCTGCTTCTGCAAAATAAAGCAAAGCTGAATTTGTATCTGCTTTTCCTTCGGTTCTTAGGCTGTTCTACCCCTTTCAGCAGTCTGTAACACTGGCCCCCAAAGAGACTTCTCACCTGAAACCTTTCTAAGAAACTTGTGTCATTCAGATGGTGGGGTGGGGGGCACAGACAACATAAAGCGCAAGCTCTTTAGTTCACAGGTTGAAACAAGCCTGTGTAATTAGACAGGTAATCCAGGAGATGAACTTGGCTAGCCATTTCTTGGAACCCTGTGAAGCAGCAGAGTTAGAAGAATTGCCAGTGGTATCAGAAACATTAACTGAAACACATAGAGGCTTTTTCTTATTTATTTATTTGGTACCACATTAAAACCATGTTTGTAGTGTCTCAGCAGGGGTAATACTCTGTAGTCTGTCTTGCTGTGTTTCTGCAGACAGTAAGAGATTTGGAGTAATTCACTTGGCAATTATCACTCCATAGAGCCAAGTGGCCTCAAGCAGAAGAAAAACCGAATATACAGTCAGAAATGGTTTTATCTTTAGGCCTGAGCCCTCTCAGGGGATTGAGCCAAATTCCATTCCTAACACCTTATTTGCTCCTACTTTCCATCTCCCGAGATCATTTCCCACATGCAACTCAAGATGCTCTGGAGATTGGGAGCTTCAGTGTAAGCCTGGAGAAAAGAGTATGCCACCCAGAAAGGTGGAGGAGCCTCTTCTCCAGGATTCGCAGTGGGGAGCACAGAGTTCCTTCTCTTTACTCCTGTTGGCCAGAATGGAAGCATGGTCTGGAGGAAATGGGTGGCGAGCCCAGAAAGAACAACCTGGAAGCCTTTGTGGGATTCTTGCAGCTGAATGTAAATGTGCAGACTATAATGAGTATGAACCATGTAACAGTTCCCAGAGAGGACTCCTCACTGGAGGCATTAGCCAGTGGTGGTGATGACAGGGTGTGGAGGTGGAAAGGTCTGCCCTCTTGATTGGGAAAATAAAATGAGTAAAGCCCTACATGTACCTCCCTCTGCAGGACCTGCACTTAGGAGTGCAGCAGAACCTAGGAATTTGTGGCGTTTTGAAATGTCTTACTGTTAGCAGCTGCTGCATCTTTTTAGGTGGTGAAGGTGAATGAATGCCTCTTCTGGTGGTCTCTGGATGTGTATGTAGAACTTAATACCCACCTCGTACTCCTCAAAGAGTAGGGATGAGCCTAGCTGTCTGTGTTAACCTGTAATACTCTTGTACCAGGGGTATGCAGCGGAGATCTGTGTTAACCTGAAAGAAGGAACATTTTAACTTCTATACTTCCCCCCTCCCCTTCCCAACATACTCTGCGCTGACCATGCAGTGTTTTTAATTCTCTTACTCACTTTCTTCTGTGAGGATCAGCTGTGTGAAGGTCATTAAAGGTGTACCCTGCAGAGCAGAGGTCGCTGTATGCTCTTAAACATCTGCCATGATGTTTAAATTCAGAGACATTGTAATTTTGTGGATCCCATCTTCACCATCAGCATAGTTTGCAAAGAGGTAACCTGCATTCCCCCCTGAAGAGCAGTTTGGGTGGGCTGGCTGCTGTGCACCTGGAGGTGGTACATGCAAATGGCCGCATTATAGGTTTTCAGGGCTTTTTGATTTTCTTTGGTGCAACTTGGGACTGCTCTGTCTCAGACTTCATTAAGAAAATGTGTTGGGGTGTGGAGAGTATAAAACTGCAAGGACTGCCTTGTGAGTTTAAAGTTGTATTTTTATAGCAGGGTTATCTTTAGGGCATAAAGATTGGATACACACAAATGCAGATACAGTCATAATTCCTGCTGTTCTTGTGGCAGGGTTTGTGGTAAGAGGGTTGGGCCCTGAGGAGTGAGGCAGTGGGCAGGAATAAGTCCCTTGTCTCTCCAAGAGAATCTGAAGAATGCAGCCCTATCCATTTGGTGTCTGACTATGAGTGGAAGGAGACAGATGTTTCGGGGATGTCAGAGGTCCCCCATTCATGTAAATAGTTCTGATTGCTTTGAGAACGGCTGATCTGTCATTGAGAACTTCACTGACAGAGATGCTGTTTGGCACTGATGCAGTACTAGATTGCTTGATGTGTGTGCCTCTGTCTTCTAATACTATTATAGGGGAAAGCGTATACACCCCATGGTTTACATGAATTCATCTGTCCTGTGTGCAAGTTTTTTTAATTCTTATTACCATAATGTTAGGATATAGTACTGGAGGGGGAGGAGAATGGAGCCAAGGTGGTTAGAGAAGATAATTCTGACTCTTTAATTGCGTAGGTATTAAATAAGAAACACTGTTATAACAGAGGCTAGTCCCACGCTTCTTGACTGAGAAACCTCATAAGGAGCTTTTATTTTCCTCCACTTTGGATGGAAGTGTTTCTTGGTGATAATGCAGAATAATGTCTAAGCACTAGGAGTAGCTGAGCAGCTTAACCCTGCCCATCCCATACTTTGATCTGTTAAATGTGAACTTGAAGAATACCTACAGCATCCTTTGTTGCAGCATTAGCACTTGTGTATTGCATTGGGAACGCCTAAGACTGCTGAGTGCCAGTAGCACCTTGCTAAGGGAAAAAGGAAGGGAAAGACCTTTCATCTTTTCCCGATGGAGGAGATCTTGGTTTAACGAGCTGCCTGTGTTAATAGGATTAATGCAAGTGCACTCCAGCACTTGGCTACTGACAGAGTTGCATTTTGGCTGTTTCTTTTTGTCTTTTTAGCTTTTCCCTTTCCTAAAGGTGACAGGAGCCTGTATTAGAGAACTGCCATGTCTCCCTGGCTATACCAGCTTATTCAGTTTTAAATACTCTGGGTTTGGGAAGGATTGTTGTATGGGGGGTTTATTTAAACAGGCAAATTAGATAAAGGGTACTTGGCTGTTAATCAGTCAGCTAATTCACTCATCTACCTGTGTCTGATCCAAGCAGAAAGGGTGCTTTTTTTGTTTGGTTAAAGTGGAAATTCTCTCTTCATGGGCAAAATGCCCCATTTTAAGCAGCTGAGATCTGTGATTTTGGTGATGCTCTCTGTGGCTGTTGTTAGCCCTGGAACCCCATCCCTTCGAGTCTAGTGGTTCTTGTGAGGCTTTAGCTGTTGCTGGGTTCTTGCCTTGCCTTGGAGGGCTCAGACAGGTATTTTACATCCCTGACTCCAGAGTTCAGTGCCGAAGCCTGGTGAATTATGCTGGCTATGCATGTGGCTTGGGGGCAAGGAGTTGGTTGTGTTATTCACAGGCGCTCCCTTCCAGCGTGCCAAAGAGCAAACTGGGTACTTGTCTACAAAGGCAATTATTTCACAAGAAAGTTGCTGTAGGGAGCAGCAGGAGCCAACATGGTGAATACATGGAGGTTTCCCTTATCTTTTTTTTTTTTTTTAAATTCCCTGTGTGTACGTCCCTCTTAAACCATTTTTCATCCAGGTCTTGCCTCTGAAATAGGTCTGCTGCTTCTTGTTAGGCCAGACTCGCCCCTAGTGTTAGATGTTAGCTGAGCTGGGTTATTGCAGGCTGCTACAGCGGGTGAGGAGCAGCCATGAGGTTGGGAACTGTGTTGCCAACTTTGTCTGAGCAAACATCAACTCTGTGCTTCCCAAGCAGGCGAAACAGAGGGGAAGGGGAAGGAGTTGTGGGAGTCTCCTAATGTGGAGTGGATGGGCTAAATGAAGCTCCCCAAATCGCTTCCATGTGGGAGCACTGAGAGTCTCTTGCAGGCTGTGTTTCAGCAAAGGCCCTCTGGTCATCCAGGCATCATGGGGCAGGGGGCAGCGACACGCATCTGCTTATCAACTTTGACCTGTTACTTCAGGTACTGTTCTCCATTAAATAGTATACACACCTTGGGTACATTACAAGAGCTGTTGAGAGATCGTCGGTTCAGGAAACATTATCTATCTGACCTCCCTGTGTCCTCTTCTGTGAATCAGTGGGTGGCAGCAACAGTGAGGCAGCAGTACCAGTGCCCCAGAGCTGCTCTGGGTCTACCCATCGTTGGTGCTAGTGTAGTAAACAGACTGAAAGTTCTTTCACACATCATGCGTGGCTCCTCTTCGTGAGCACAATCAGCCTGGTGAGAGGACCCTTGTTTCCTCTTTCCAACTCAATGCTCAGTTGGTCCTTGCAGGCTGTTGCAGCCTGAAAGCCATGTGTGAGGTGCAGAAGGAGTGCATGGCAATTAAGGGGCTTGAGCTGGGAGGCTGCAGCTTGGACCGAGTAGCGCTTAGCACTCTGTAAGTTCAGGCTAAAATGACACATAAGCAATCCAGGGTGCTCATGGCATGTGCTGGTGCTGGGCCTGTTACATCACCAAAAAATGCGTGTCAGGGGTTTTTGGCATCCGCTGGAGCTGAGTGAGCGTAATACTGGAGCTGCCAAATCTAGGGTTTGAGGACAAGGAGGTTTTTGCTGTGTCCCCCTAGCTAGAGCAGGCAGTTTGCTCCCCTAGATAATGGGTCACAAGGATTCCCTTCCCAAGGCCTGGGTCTGCATGCTGGCAGCCTGCAGCTGAAGCAATGCTGTCTGTGCCCTCTTGTGATTAATGCAGTTTTATGACTCACAAAAACTTAATGACTTTAGCCCAAGGAATTACAGCAGCGGTAAATAGGGGCACTATGTGTATCGTCCTCATTCTTAACAGCACAGCATAAATATCAAAGTGGGGAGATGGGCTTTACACTAGGGATGTTTGCACTGTTGGAAATGTACAACTTGCCTGTGCTTCAGCAGCTGTGAGCTGCCTATCATTAGAGGCATAAACCAAAGTTAGTAAATGTGCAAATATGCCTGGAGCACAGGCTGGTGAGGTGTAGCGTGGTTCAGCCAAGTGATGGTCATGAACGTGGTGTTCAGTTCCTTAATGTTTTGTGCATGTTTGGTGTGGGGGGAGAGCCAGTTATTCCATCCTTCACCATCTGTTCCCTTCTACCCAGGGAGCGCATGGAGTTACTGGAAGAAGCGAGGAAGATGGAAATGGCGAAGTTTCGCTACATACTCCCTGTTTACGGCATCTGTAAGGAGCCAGTTGGCTTGGTCATGGAATACATGGAAACAGGATCCCTGGAAAAGCTCCTGGCTTCCGAACCTCTGCCCTGGGAATTGCGCTTCCGCATCATCCATGAGACAGCTGTGGGGATGAACTTCTTGCACTGCATGTCCCCTCCACTGCTCCACCTGGACCTCAAGCCTGCAAACATCCTGCTTGATGCCCACTACCATGTCAAGGTATGCACTGGGCAGTCTGTGTCAGGGACCCACCTTTGGATATTCTTGCATGGCTTCTGCCAAACTGAAAGGCCTGAGAGAAAACAGTAGCATTCCTTTTGAATTAGAGCCTACCAACCCAGCCCCTCCAATCCCCAGACCTGTCTACCTGATGTATGCACCATTTTAGTATGTAAACAGAGGTAGAGTTAGGCTTGTGAGAATTCTCCTGGAATTTTAGGAGTGTGCTAGCATAGTGAACTCTGGTTCTGAGGCCTAATGGGTCCTGCTATAAATTTCCTTGTGATAAGGTCATGAGACAAATGAGAACAGGGAGAGAAAATCTCTGTCATCTATGCCACTTCACAGCTGCCCGTGGGGTAACCCTGTTCATTGTAAGTCCTTCTGGCTTTATACACTCCACTAAATACGCAATCTCATTTAAGCTGGAGTCTGGAGAAGCCTTCCCAGAGGCAACTCATTCTCTTCTTTCATTTGCTCAGAGCATCTACACTAAAGAAGTATCTCTGTCCTGATTGTTTATGCATGCCAGAGGTCACTTAAAGAAATTTTGTGGCTGTATCAGCATGAAATCATTTTCGTTACCTGTTTCCAGCATTTTGTTACCTGTTTCCTTAGACAGCTGGTCTAAGGAGGTTGCTTTCTTATCCTTCCTTTTGGAGAGATAAGAGACTGAAATATATCTTTTTCCTGATTTCCTCCCCAGCCCCTCCCCCCCGATTAGTGGGCAAACTTTTAGCCTTAGAACTGCATCATTAATCATGCTGGCTGGCTGATACAAACTCAGTACTCATAGTACGAGTAATCACAGATTGACAGTGCCATCATCCATCTGTTCCTGTTTTCTTGTCCCCCTCAAACTAGCAGAATGGCTTTGGTCTTGCTGCACCATACTGAAAACCGAAGTTTTCTTAAATGAAAACATCTTTCCTAATGTCATGAGAAGGTTGCAGCCATAAGAGGTGTGTGCCTCTAATGAAACTGCACCTGTTGCAAGTCTCAGCTTTTTTCACTATGCCTTAGTGGTGTACTTGGAAGGGTTTTCTTTGAGGTAGGAGGCATCTACAGGTGGTCCATGGTGTTATGACCAGAACATCAGGATCTGAACTGTTGGAAGTATATTCTCACGCATTAATGCTGAGGCACCTTTGCTAACTATTTATTTACTTAAAAGTTTGTGCTTGCTTGCATAACTCTTAAATTCCTAATTCTTGACTCATCCATGAGCCAAGATATGAAGGCTGTATTTTTCTCACTGTTTCAGGAGGTTGAAATGCTGTCTGGTATTCCTCCTGCTCTATAGCCTACATCTGGATGGTGATATAATACAAGGGGTCAAGTGCAGGTACAAAAAATATGTTTCTAGTGAGGTCACTGCTGGCATCCCTGAACCATTGCTACTTGCGCTGTATATCGAATACATGAAGGTCTTTGGACCTTCTCTCCGTTAAGTTCAGAGAAAATAGTCTAATGCAGATCTTTTTCCAGCCAGCAGTATTTTACATTAACAGGAACCTTGGAAACCCCTCCAAGCAGCAAAGCAGACGTAGGAACCTGCACGCAAAATAAGAGATGTGCATGTTCTGAGGTGCCTTCACTTTAAAAATGTGGCCCCAAACCTTTTTGTGTGATGTGAAGCTTGTAATTAAATTTCGGACCCTGCAGCTTGATTTAATGTGCGTTTTCTTGCTGGAAGGCTAATGGAGCTGATGATTGAAGTGTTTTTACTTTTTAAATGTTAGTGTTAATTTAGTAGGTGACTGTCCCTAATAGAATCCTAAGGTGAGTGAAGAGATGCTGTACACTGTAAAAGAAGAGTTTGGAGATAGGAAGGCCTTTATAAATCATTTGCCCTTGAGCCAGGAAACAGTCAGTCTCCCAGTGGAGCACATTAGAAATGCTTCAGTGCTATATTGCTAGTTAAATGGAAACACACCCTTCTTCTTTTAACAAGCACAATGCTTACTGTAAAATCCCCAAGTGAGGATGATGACTAACGCAGTAGTGCTGTACAGAACTTATCATCAAGTGGGTGCTTCCATATCATAAAGCCATCTCCTGTGTGCATTACATAAGTGCGTGCTGAATTTTGTTCTTGGGAGGATAATTTAGAGGGTGGGATTAGCCTGAGCACTGATCAGGGACAGATACTAACTTTTTCAAAGGCATATTGGAGGATTCTTTGGTGAATTTAAATATACATATATAATATGTACAATGTAAGGGCAGGGTTTGCTGATTTTTTGAAGGATGGATCCATACATGCCTTCTCCCCTGTGAGTACTGGTAGAGCTCACTCCTGACAGCTGCAGCCTCAGCTGGGAGCTCCCTTCCTTGCCATGTCCTGCTCCATCTTGGTTGCCTTAAGCAGTGTGTTTTCCTTGGGAGGATTATTCCATAACCCTGACAGGCTTTGCCAGCAGGGATCAGTCTGCTGCTTTTTTTTCTTTTTTAACTTGATATCAACCTGTTTGTACCAGCGAGGTCCTCCTTGCCCCTTTCTCCAGTGTTTCAGTATTTATGGGCTAACACTTAGTTTTTGCTTAACTGGACTACGTTTTGAGAGCTTGTTCTTCAGCTCTCCTGCCCTCTACACATTCTGGCTGTCTCCCCTGAGCTCCCTGTGATGTGGCAATTGCTTGCAGGGAGCTGGCACTGGGGAAGAAGTGCCACATTCCAGCACTACCCTCGTGGGCTGTTAGTTTGCTCATTCCCTGCTCTAACGTGATTTCTCTTTGGGGCCCTCAGTAGGAAAATACACCACCACTACCCACCATGCAGCAGTCTCATACTCTAACTTGTTGCCAGCTGTCATGCCTGCATGCTCTCTCTGTTGCTGCTTCCCAGGTGTCTTATCTTCAGTGTCTTATGGTTAAGAGTGTTACTTTTTGTTCAGGTATTTAAAATTGAATCAACTTGCAACTTAAGACGTTTGGGCAGAAGTGTTGTTTGCAAGTTCTTGTTTCTCTTACTATACAGCCTGTTCTTTGCATCCCTTCATCTTGTCATATATGTATGTGTGTGTGTGTATACATATATACACACACACATGCACATGTCTACATGTGTGGGTGCATGCACACACAGCGGCAAATCCCACCAGTTATTTTAATATCCCAGATTTTAAGAGCTAGGAGTGGGATGAGCTAGTCTCAGCTGTGCACTGCTTTAAGCTCACGGTGGTTCCTTTTATTTCCCGTAATGCCAGCACTCCGTTTTAAACCAGTGTGAAGTTTGCTAAATGTTGTGATGTGCTGATGGTCTTGCTTAACTTGGATAGGTTGCCTCTATGGTCTTTGCCTTTTATTTGCTTCAGCTGAAGAAGGAGCTGCAGAGTGTCTGAGTGTGGAGTTAGAAGCGGCCTAATCAAATGGCAGATTTGTTTTTCAGAAAGATGCTTTATGTAGGTTGTTAACTGTAGGTCAGAGTAATACCCAGAGGCCAGGTTGGTGAGGAGAGGTTATTAGACTAGCTAAGGTAGTTAACACAGCCACTTTATCAGCTGTAATGCTCTCCTGTTATTAGAAATGAGAAGAGGCTTTTTTGTTTTGTATGTCCCTTCTGCCTCTTTCCCACCCCTCCTGATCAAGGTAGGGCTGTTGTTAACTGGCTCTTTAATCCCAACCCACAAAGCTGGTTTTCACCTTGATCAGTTCCTTAATTGATCTAATTGTGGTGGCACAGGGGAGGGAACAAGACCATTCCTGTTATGGCAATGCAGATTTATGATAGGTTAAAATGGATGCTTGACCATGGCTTTGGCTCTTGCTACTTCTGAAGAGAGCAGTACCAATGTCACAACTTGAAACAGGTTTTGAAGAGTTAAGGTCTCCAGGCAGGTTGGGAAAGGGTGGAAATAGAGTCTGTTTCAGGAAGACTTCTTTTAGTAGCTAACTGAAGTCTGTTCATGAACACTGAAGTAAAGACATCTGTTTGAAGCACAGATGCTTGTTCTGTCCACACTCAGAATTCATATTTTTTCCTCATTTTTTGTAGTCCAGGTCTGTGACCCCTGCAAGTTTCTTAAAATGTCTGGCATTTCTTAAAGAACAAAATTGAAACAACCAGCCTGCCCCATCTGCCCCCAGGAAAACACACTAACCAGGTCAACCCACTGCTAACACCCAAACCCTGTAAACAAATGTGGAGGCATTCTCAGTATCCAAGTGTGCAGAGACTTTGCACAGAGACAAACACTGGATATGCCAGCAGTGATTAATCTGTCGGCTTTGTTAGCTATTTGGTGGGGAAGACCTTTTGCTGAACTCTGTTCCCAGGTCCATTGCAGCGGGTTCTTTAGTCTTATTTGCAGCATCAGATGCTAAGTGCATGCTTCAGGGTGGCCTGTCAGGGGTCAGCAGTGAAAGCACTTTCAAGCACTGATTTTGTTCCTAGATCCCTGGAGTGTTTGAGAATAGCTGACTTCAGTAACCATTATAGCTACATGAGCATATATACTAGTTAAAAAAAAAAAAAACAACAAACAAAAACAAAAAACAAAACCAAAAAGGTTTAAAAAAATTACTTGACAAACTCAAAGCACCTAAAATTTTGTGGTTTTTACAAACTGGAATGCAAAGGTCCGCAAATGTCAGAAGCAGAGAACAGCCTGTGTTCACAGTGTGCTCAACTGAAACAAACACAACTGAAAAAGGAAAGAAAACAAATAATCTTGAGATCTTGGAATCTCTCAGTAAAGTAAGAGTTGCTGGGAAGTGGGCAGGGAAGCACATAGAGCTCCCCTCCCTAGTTGCTGCTCACGTGTTTGTTCTCATGCAGACCTGAAAAGAGCAGAGACCAAGCAAGCTGTCTGAACACGAACAATCCCACTGTCTGCGTGGGCATTGGCCAATGCTTTTTCTCTTCTTCCTACCTCTTCACCGCGTGTTTTGCATGAAGCAGTCTGTCGCCTCCATGTCTCCTCTTAACCCTACTGATACTAGGTATGCTTTTGAAGCATGATGAGATCCACCTGAAATAACTGATGTGAGGAGTGATATTACGGGTCCTGTTGGATCGTGGAGCAGGGCAGATCCCAGGGTGGGCTGCAAAGGCTAGCGGGGATGTGGAAGAAGAAGTGGGGATGAGTGTTTCACTCTCACTACCTTCACTAGCAAGTGTGCCTCATGTTGCAGAACTAGGTACCTGGCAAGCAATTTAAAGGCAAAATAGGTAAGTTAAAGGGCTGTGTCTTCCACCCACTGCACAGTTCCCACTGATGTTTAAAGAAATTGCATGACTAAATATACCATGCAGTGTGGAAAATTCACCCTAAAGGATCTAACAAAACCCATGAAAGCTGCATGCAGAATCTCACTATTTTGTGGCAGGTTGGAAGAGAACAGGTCTTCAATTTCCAGTGCTTTCTGCAGAATTTTATGTTGAAGCTCTGTTCTAAAGATTTATTTCCTAGTAATTGGTATAAAACCTAGTCCTTCCCAGTAGGTAGGGGCAGGTTCATAAGGTAAAGTTCTTGCTAGCATAGGGGAAGGGGGAGGTATACTATGTACCTTAGCTGTTTCTTGGTCTGTAGGCTGAGACTGTTCAATCCAGTGTGCTCAGCTGCCTGTCTTAGCCCTTAGCCTTAGATTCATGCAACATAGCTGGTAGCTCTTCATGCAGGAGTGTCGCTGTGCTGTCTGTATTTCATCTTTAGTTCTTAACTTACACAGTAGGAAACCCAGTATTGTTTAGACAAAGAGGAAGGTGTACTACTTTAATTATGCCATATGGATTTCTTGAGGTGTATGCAAGTCTCTGCTTTATGTTAATGAAAGGATAGCAGTGCTCCCCCAAGTCGGATCTGTTCAGACTTGCAGCAGTCGGTTCATTTATTAACCTGACACCACGGGCTTGTGTGATTGGGGTTGTGCTTTTGTTCTCTAGTGGAGCACTAAGTGCCCCAAACTCATGCAGAACTTCCTGGGGCGATGAGTTCAGCTCTTCCCAGGGTGATCCAGCTTGCGAACCTGGGTTTCTTGACTACTTACTGCTTTCCTGGACTCCAGTGCTTGGCTTGTGGAGGAGGCCAGCAGCCCTGCTCTGAGAGTGTAAACCTACAAGCATGAGAAACTGTTCTTCCAGGGGGCTTTTCTTGTTTCCTGGGTTTTTTTCCAATGTTTTTTTTTCCTCAAGTAATTCCCACTTTACAGATTGGACAACAGGTTGGGTATACCTGTGTGCAAGGGTACAGGACTCCTACAGCATCTGAGAATGCCTCTGTTGAGCTCTCTGCTCCTGGGAGAAGTTCCTCCTAAAGCCATGTGGGTTGCTTTGTTTTATGGCAAAGGGAGATTCCTAGCTTTTGAAGACCACCGGCTGTGTGGCCTGCCCATTCTCCAGGAGGCCAAACCTGGAAGCATTTTTCTCCCTTTCCAGTAATGGATACGTGTTACAACTGGCTTTGTGGTATCTTTAGACAGAAACTTCTGAGAGGGTAAAGTTGGAGCCTAGTGAAAAAAAAACCAAACAACTTTTTTATAATTATGCTTGCTGTTTTGAGGGTGAACTTTCTCAAAGGAGAAGCAGTGAAGATCAAAAGGGGAATGAAGAAATGAAAAACCCGAGTATTTATTAGATAAAGTAATGTATAAGGCGGGGGGAGGGGAGAAATCTAATCTAACATGTCCACAAAAATCAGTGGGATGAGTGGTTCAAGAAGACTTGACTTTTCTTGAAATTTCCACTTAGCATAATAGGCATTTTTGTCCAGTGGGAAATAAAGGAAGGCAAAGGAAATTCTTCGCCTGCCTGTTGGCTTGCTGATTGGTATGCTTTTGAGAGCAAATGAATGCATATTTGTTTGACACTTGAAATTAAAGTAGAGGTGTGTCCTTTTTATAAACTTGCTGTCACTTGTTTTGTTCATTTCAGCTGTGTTCACTGCATCACGGCACCAACTTGCCATATCTCCTGGTTGCCAAAAAGAAAATGTCCTGTGTGGGTTTTTGGTGTGTGTGTGTTTTGGGATTTTTAACACTTGGTGCCTCTGGTGTTGGGCTAGTCCTTGTTGGCATGGCCAGTGTAGCAGTGGATTCTGAAAGAGCAATTCTCTGGAACCCACTGGAGAGCTCATGGTTTGAAAACGGGTACTCAGAACACTTACACATAGTGTGCAATGTGAGATTACATAGGGAAAGGGGGTGGCAGCACCAATAATTACATTGAAGTACTTTGCACTAGCTAAATTTAACTAGTTTTAAATTACAATAAATTGTCTTGACTGTTTGTTGTGTTTGCATGTGTAACATGCTGCTGCTTGCAAAAATCTGCTCGCTGTTTAACCATAAAGAAAAGACTACCATAGCATAATACTTCCAGTGACGTTCCAGAGTGCTCAAGGCCAGGTTGGACAGGGCTTTGAGCAACCTGGTGTAGTGGAAGGTGTCCCTGCCCATGGCAGGGTCTTGGAACTGGATGATCTTTAAGGTCCCTTCTAAACCGATCCATTCTGTGTTCCCTTGGCTTAGTACCTCTGAATAGCAGCTCGCAATATTTTGTTAGTGGATCCTGTTACATCTGTCCCTCTTTATGTGCCTCTGAAATCTAATGGAGGCATGCACTTCTCATCCCTTCTTCCTCTGTTTTTTGCAGATTTCTGACTTTGGACTTGCAAAGTGCAATGGCTTGTCCCATTCCCATGACATCAGCATGGATGGCTTGTGTGGCACAATTGCATACCTTCCCCCAGAGCGCATCAAGGAGAAAAACAGGTGTTTTGACACCAAACATGATGTGTACAGGTCAGTTAACCATGAAAACACTTAAAACCACTTAACATAATACTGTAAAATGAGACCTCTTTTTCTGGTTATAAAACCTAATTAAGCATAAACCCCTAAACGTAGTTTGAGCCTTACCTTGCAAAGGATTACATTTGCTCTGCTTTTTGCAAAGTCTTAATAGGGTAGAGGCCTTTTAACAAACTGCAGCTGATTCTGGCTCTTGATCATTATTATTCCAAGTAACATTTATTAGTAGCTGGCATGGGAGGCACTCTGCCCACCTTTAATTTCCCCATCAAAAGGTACATCCTGACCTACTTTTGAGTCCGTGACAAAATTCTTAGTTATCTTCAGTGGATTTCATCACTTAGTCTTTGATTCTTCTTTCACGGTAATATTGCTAGGAAAAAGAAATCATAGCTGTAGATTAAGAGATAGGTCATATTCTAAATGGAATGCATTTCTTTAAAGTAGCTTTGCAGGGTAGAAGTATTAAGTAAAATCCACAGCTGTGCTTTGCTGCTCTCTGATTTTGTCAATTTTGATGTGGAGTAGTTGGTAAACGTTACCAAGAACAGCCTGGCAACATCCAGCAAGTCTCTTGTGCTTGCTGCCTCAGGTTCCTCCCTGCAAAAAAAGTAGACTTTCAAATCATGATCTTGCCTGCTTCTTGCAGTATGTGGTCATCAGATCAATTAGATGCGGAAGTGAAGGACAATGGAAAGAGAACTTAGGAAAGTAAATGATACTTCTGAGAGCTTTTTAGCTTTTTGGCTTTTTTGTTGGAGGATTCTTTTTTAAAACGTTTCTAGAAATAATTTTTTTTTTTTTATTTTTTTGGTTTTTTTAGTTTTTCCATTTTGGTTTGGGGAGTTNAAGGACAATGGAAAGAGAACTTAGGAAAGTAAATGATACTTCTGAGAGCTTTTTAGCTTTTTGGCTTTTTTGTTGGAGGATTCTTTTTTAAAACGTTTCTAGAAATAATTTTTTTTTTTTAATTTATTTGGTTTTGTAGCTTTTCCATTGTGGTTTGGGGAGTTCTTACTCAGAAGAAGCCTTTTGCAGGTAAGTTTGATATATGGTGGGCTGTGTTGGAAGGTCTTTCTTTTCTCCACTGGTGGGTACACTTCCTGCCCCACCAGCCCCAGATTATACACATGTCTTCCAAATTCCTACAGTCTTGTGGGGTGGACACTTTTAAGCTCTCAAATTCTGATCCCAAATGTAAGTCCTCCTTGTCCTGCATTGTGAAAGCAAAGCCCACATTGCTGCAGAGGCCCTTGTCTGCACCTTTCTGCTTCTGCTGGAGTTTGCTGTATGGATCCAGATTAGTGTGTGGCCTCTGCAGACTTCTGACATGTTTGTGGCCAACGAGGAACAGCCCAGGCTGGCAGGCACTGTGCTGTCTGCAGAAACAGCCTCTCTGCACAGAGGTTCTGTGGTTTATTTGTAGATTGCGGGTACAGATTTGTTTAAAAAAAATAAAAAGCTGTCTGTGAGAATAAGCCTTGTTCCACCCCACAGTAAATGCACTGATCAACAGGCACCTATTTATTCTTTATGACTTTTCCTCTGTGCATGACTAGCCTATGTATAGCAAACATGTTTGAACATATCCCAGTTTACTATTAATTTTTTACCCAAGTGAGACATCCCATTTAGCCCAGTGGTTGACTTCAGAGTCAGGAGCCACAGTAGTGCATGGCTTGATTTGTGTTATTCTTCACCTTTATGAAAAGTTCAGGTACCCGGTGTAAACAAAAGCTGTGGTTCAGTTTTCTTACAGCAGAAAGGGAAATCCAAAGAGGCAGCAGAGAACTGCTGGATTACTTTTTTTTTTTCCTTTGGTTCAGTGTTTTTTTTTTTTTTTTTT
>NDXB01013930.1:0-16083 GCA_002631895.1 Agapornis roseicollis
GGGAGGGGGATGGTGATGGTGGTGTGTGGGGTGGGAGGGGTAGGGTGGAAGGTGGAATTCCCAAAGACTCATCCTCTCTTGATACTACAGTCGCAGAAAATGTCAGTACTGGAAGTCTTCATAAAGGAATAGTTATAATACAATTGCTTTGTTAAAAAAACCTAATTTTAGAAAGAAAAGTACAATGAAAAAATGCAATCATAGCAGTGTATCATCTTAAGGACATCACCAAACAGCTAAAGACTGCACAAACTATAAGGCTAACTTTTAAGGCTCAGTAATAGCCACTTCTTAAGGGACCACCATCATCCACACCACAAAAACTACAGAGAAGCTCTATTTTGAGTAGATCACAAATTCCAGTGTTACAATTTCTAAACTGAAAAGTCACAGAATGACAGAATGGCTGATGTTGGGAGCCACTTCTGGAGGTCATGTGGTCCCAGCCCCTTGGTCAACCAGATGCACCTAGAGCCAGTCACCAAGGACCAAGTCCAGATGGCTTTCAAGCATCTGCAAGAATGAAGACCCTACAACCCTTCTGGCAACCTGTGCCAGTGTTCAGGCACCCTCGTAGTAAAAACGTGTTTTATGGTGGTCAGAGGGAACCTCCTGTGTTTCAGTTTGTGCCCAATGCCTTTGGTCCTGTCACTGGTCACCACTAAGAAGAGTGGCTCTGTTCTCTTTGCACCCCCAAGACCTCTCTTCTCAGAGCTAAATAAATTGTTGGAGGTCTCTCAGCCTTTTCTCATATGAAAGATACTCCAGTCCATTAATCAGCCTGTGGCCTATGACTGGACTCTCCCCAGTAGGCCCATCTCTCTTGTACTGAGCATCCTGGAACTGTACACACTACTCTATGTGATTACTCACTGGTACTGAGCAGAAGGGAAAGACCACCTCTCTCAATCTGCTGTAAAGTCCAGCTTATACAATAGTGATCTTCTAATTTCTGCAATGTTATTTTTCCAGGCACAGGGGAAACAAAACCAAAACCAACAAAACCCCTCAGAACTTCTATGCTTCTCTAGTTAATCCTTCTTAGAATTTCAAATACAGAAGCACAGATAATTAGATTGGTGATTCTTTTGATACATGGATGAAGTTAGAAGACACTAATCCACCTACTGACAAAAAGGCAAATCATTTGAGAGCAGAGAATTTACAAATGGATACTAGAAGTAAAACCTGCATAAAAAGTATGTGAACAGGCTCCTTTTTAAAGGGGTAATATTTAAAATTCTAGGGCACTTATTCCAAAGCATAACATGGTTCAAAGTTTAAAGACGTCCTCTAAAATACCACATTCAACCTACAAGACTTAAGAACCAATTGCTAAAAGGTCAAAGGAGCTATCACAAATATAAAATTGATGGGGTTTTACCTGCAAGTGGGTGGTCTAAGGAAGAATCACAGTGGTTTGTTTTGTTGTGATTTTCTTCTGGGGGGGGGGGTGGGGGTGGGGTGGGCGGGTTTGGGGTNAAATATAAAATTGATGGGGTTTTACCTGCAAGTGGGTGGTCTAAGGAAGAATCACAGTGGTTTGTTTTGTTGTGATTTTCTTCTGGGGGGGGGGGTAGGGGTGGGGTGGGCGGGTTATGGGATGTGGGAGAGGGCTTTTTGGTTTTGTTTATTTTTTACTCTATTTGTATGTAATAACCTAACTTTTTCATACTGAAAGTGATTTTAATGAAGCAAACTCTCACTTAGAACTTTTAGAATTTTTGCTATATGATGTGGCCTTAACAAATGTTGAAATACATTTCCTTTCATCAGTCCCCCTACTACTGCATCCTGACAATACATTCTAAGGCAAGAACTTTTCCTGGCCTTAAGTAATACTTGTAGTACATAAGCAGCAGCATCAGTAATGAATAACCTTCCCCAATAAATAAATGGTATGAAATCCTTTCTGCTTTTAACTCTAATAAACCATGTCACATAGCTAGACCGTCAATTTCTTGTTCAAAGTCACCTAAGTTTAAAAGGTTTTCAAAGTTCAAACACAGAACTCCCCTTTTCTGTTGTTTTCAAAACAGCCATGTTGTCAACTATTGCCTGGAAGAAGATGACACTACTTCTGCAACATTCCATCTGAGTTATTTTCAAGGAATAAAAGGAATTCCAGACAGGTATTAAATTGCTCTTTCCCACCTTCACATCAGAATACAGAGTCTTACTTAGGAATGAATGAGAGAAGCATTGGATGAAACAGTAACAAGCTACTTGAGGTGATGGGGGGGGAAAAGAAATAAAGATCTCCATCAAGATGACTTTTTGAAAGCCACTGAAGTGTGAGCAGTTCAATACTAACTAGGGAAAAAAAAAGACACAGCTACGTGTGTTACTCCATACTCAGGTAGTATTTTACACAGCAACTGAATAAGCACAAACAAGAAACAGTCAAACAAGTGTTGATTAACGTTGATTTGGGGACTGAAATAATTACATGAAAGCATTGGTATCTCATACAAATAGCAGTTTCCATCTTTAACTAATGGCAATTGCTTTCAGAACTGTCATCTATGGTAATGGAAACCTCTTCACTTACAAACATATTCAAAAGCTGAATTTCTGTCCAGTTTGGTTAGATTACAGAATTCTTACTTGTATATGTGCATTAGAGAAAAAAAATGTGAACTTAAAAACTGACAAACTAAGACAGAACAAAATTTTAGCAAGACAAGTACTTGTTTACAAGAACAATTAGTAGAAAATAGATGCATTAAAGAGAAGGGACAATTATGGAGTAAACCATAGGCAATGAATTTTGCTCATATTTGTTTTCTGTACTTACAGACTAACCCAAGTTTCTCCCTTTCATTGGCTGGTATTCAAACTCAGTTTGGGTTGTATTCATGAATATCTTCCCAGTCCACCATATTCTTGGCAAAGGAAGAAGAAAATCCATAACAGAGTTGCCCCAGCAGAAGAGCAGAGTCTTTATAAATCAGGTAGAAAGAGGGGAAAAAATAAGTAGAAAAAGTAGGCATACGCAAGGGGAAAAAAGACAGTATTAGACTACTGTTTAAAAGAATCCAAAGAATCCTGTTGCATCAACCATTCCTGGCAGACTGCTAAAAAAAAATTCCTGGCTGCCTAGTATTATAAAATAATAGGACAGCAAAGACAATCTTGCAGATACTGGAAGGAAGACATAATAGGCTCTTTTCTTCACTTGTCTATATTTTTCTCTGGTAAAAGCACCCAAAACTGAAGACCCAATCCTCACAATTTTGCCCTTTCCTCTAATTTGCAAAAAATTAAAAATAAAAATCCAAATTAATGATGAGCAAGGCTCTTCCAACATATTTGAAAGAAGAAATGAATACTGGAAAGGGTTTTTGGGCTGTGAATCCCCACATCTATTTCCAAAGAGCAACAATCTTGGAGGCTTCAGGGCTGAAGACTCAATGTAGATAGAAGTTTGCTTAAGAGGAGGCAGGAGGCATAGCATTTTACTTAAGTTCAAAAACATTTCCATACAGGGATTCATTCTGCAAACTACAAGCTACCTTAGAGTCTTCTTTTAAACACAAAAATTGCTGCAATATGTCTTGCATTTCCAGACTTGAGTACAAGAATGTAGAGAAACTATCAACAGTGCTTAGTAGTCACTGGAACCAAAATCCATTTGGTTTTCTAAATAATGGTCTCTGCTACCCTTATGGTAAATACTGGTAACTGTCTGCAAGTCTAAGCTACGTAAACTGTGGAGTTACAGAAGTTCCACCTCCCTGACTTGGAGTGTACCATTATTTTTCTTACAGCAGTTTTCTAACACCCATAGCATTTATTCAGAGGACCTAAGAAACTGTGAACAGCTAACATAAAAAAATCTAAAAAGATTTGAGAACTTCTTTAAGAACCCTATCAGTGACACAAACATAAGTGAATAAGGTACTGACAACTGTAAGAGTTGCCTTTATCAAGGTTGTGGACATTTACTTCTGGTTTTACCTTACGGTTTTATTAAGAACATTAAGAGAAATCATGACAGTACTGATGGAATAACTCAAATAAGCTTTATTCAGCTATGTGTTAACACAGGCAGTAAGTTAGTTACTCTACCATTTATATGTATTACTACACATTGCTTAGGAGACTGTGCCTTTTGAGTACTGAATCATAGCTTAAGCAAGTCATTTTTTAAGTCTTTTTTAAACAGACTTTCCCAAGTTACTTAAAAATAAGTGTAACTTCAATCTGAACTTATAACTAGACTTTACATAGCTGCAAAGTACAGTATTTTAAATGAAAACCAAACCAACCAACCACTGGGCAATTTGTCAATTTCAAAGATAAAAGAGTTAGGAAGCCATCACTAAGTCACCTAGAAAAAAGGCAAAAGTCTATTTTTAAGCCAACTATTTCTCTTATAAATAAAGTATCTCTATTTCAGTTTGCACTGTTCAATAATTACTTGATTAAAGAGACAATATATATTGAGAAAGTTGAAAGACATGGAAAAGCTTAGTGTCCTCCTTCTCCAAGGCTTTAATCTCTGCACCGAAAAAGCACAGAGAACAGAAACCAAGATGATTAAGTAAGGCCTTGGAAGAGTTCTGACCACTATCACCAGCACCACAGAAACAAAATCCACAGAACTAGATATTCCTTGATGGACTGTGCCCAGGGAAGGGCTTGTTACCCTTCCTCTTTTTCATTAGTCACTGACTCACAGATCAACAGAGGCATCACCCAATTTTCTTAAACTGTTCTGCACTGAAGCTTTTCTTGTTCCATAATCCCACACACTAGATCTGGAGAGTACATGGTAGACTGCAACAGAAAAGTAGTGCATTCTGTCAGGGGAGCAGAAGAAAGAGCTAAAGGATTTCCCCTTCTAAAAGTTCCTCTTGGTCCTGGCTTCAGCAGCTTAAACAACACTGTCACAGCTCAAAGCCACATGCTATTTTAACCATTCCGTTTTCTACCATGAGCCACTCTGGGTTTGCCAAAATCGGCTAACCATAATCAAAATGGGTGGAAACAACTGCAACAATTTCTGCTGCATGTGCAAAGAGTTGAAACAGAAAAACGGGCAGATTCAACCTCCTGTAAGAAACATGCAGATGCTACCCAAGCCATAGGGCTAAAACAATTGAATACAAATGCTAGAAGAGGTTAATAGATAACATCAGCCAGCAGACACTTAACAGGGAATGTCTTTAGAAACAGACTAAGTCAAGTCGACCTCCCTTTTCTAGTACTTCATCCTTACCATTGGAAAGGATGGTAAGAGAATCAAGAGTAGTAATAATGATGTGCAAATTAATAAAATTACATTCAGTGCTTTAGTAGGATCTAAGTTACTTTTATTACAAGGTTTTTCTGCAAGGCTGAAGGCACTCTGAATGAAGAGTTTTCTGTACATTGCACATTTCCTCTAACTGCACTGAACTCGAAAGGCACAGAAAGAAACAGGGCCTATTTTAAGATGTTACTTATCTCAAAATGTGCATTTTTCAGAAAGCTACCAACACTTCTCCCTGTGAGTTAACAGTTTTGGCTTACCTGTAGATATTTCTTTAACTTTGTCCAGACATTCCTATCAAATACCTTTCAGATTTAGCATTTTCGGCTCAGGTATTATTCACATTTACGCAAAGCAAGGCAAAGCAATTAATACTTGAGTGAAATGCCAAGGACTTCCTGTTCTGTATTTTCTAGCACTTTGGCACACCTCCTCCCCCATGCTCTACTTGATGGAAGGCAGATGGCACTTTCTAAATCTTTGCTTTGTTTAACCCTTAATTTTGCCAGTATCAAATACTTCAGGCTATCAGCATAACCTACATTAACCACAATGAACTCATGCTATGCTCCGCATATCAGGGTCTTTTCACAGCTTTGAAATACTCCCTCTATGTAGTCAAAATCATTGTGTGAGCTACTGCACTAGTCTGCCCAACAAGCAGTTTCATGGGACAGCCTATGAATTCTCCAAGAAATTGTCTGGATTTGATATAACTAGAAGAGCAAGCAAATCCAACTCAGTGATCACTACCCTTTATTATTACTAATAGTCAGGAAAATAGTCAGGTAATTAGAGAATAATTTCCTACTACATGGGTCAAAAATCTAAGGTTGAATTTTCTAGGATGGAATTTCAATTTTAGCCATGAAAACAAGCTTTCTTCTCTATGGTCACCACAAGAAGAGAGGGCAAGGAAAAAACCCAACAAGCCAAACTGAAGAGAACAAAAGAAGATCACAATACACCTCAGAAGCCTCTTACTGAGATAAAAGCGAAATGGTAAGTATTTCATAGTACTGCCTCATCTTAGTATATTAACTGTGATACTAATTTCATTAACATTTTAAATGTGTGAAAATTAATTTTCCTTTCAGGAATTAACATACAGTAACAAAGACAATGTTTTCCACTAATGAAATGAAATCAATGTAATCTAACAAAAACTAAACATGAAACTGCTCCTCTTCCTTCCTTCCTGAAGGTAAACAGTGACATCATAAGGTACCATAGAGACCAACATTAAAAGCCACCAGAAGTTATCTCCTGATCACTTTCCTGCTTATAGACATCTCTTTTTAGTCCTTCACAGAAGAAGTTTAGATTGTGGTATTTGACAAAAAACAGGACAATACTTAACAGTTTTCTGGAGAATAGGGGAAACCTTGAATCTTACCAAATGGGCTTTCTAGTTAAGAAAAGTAAGACTCTTCAACAACAGTAAACCTTCAGGAATGATGTGCTTGGATGTTACATGTGGGAGAAAGATACATGGTCTGGATCTCCCTCCCACTCCCATCCCATGAGAAGATTGTTTGATACATAGCTGTTAACATGTACACACACTGAGGTTTTGCTCTTGTACTTAAGAGAATTAGAATGAGTTATGTCCATGTACAATGACTATTAAACTATTAAAGAGTCACCAGGTGTACCCGCTTCCCAAAACTTGCAGAATTGTACTTGCAACAAAGTGCTGCACAAAAAAATCTTAACTGCACTTTGAGTAACTTTAAGGTGGGAATACGGCATGCATTTGGAAACCTGATGAAAGAGCAGTAACATTAACAACAGTTTGCCTCCTTCAAACTCCGGGCCTCAATGTAAACCAATACAAACAATAAATTCCTTGACTATTTTATTTTCTAACCAAAGAACGGTAGGTAAATAAGAATCATTAAAATAAAAAACAGATAAAACAATCTTGGATTTTGATAATAACTATCGGAGCTAAGGGTGGTGGCAGCCACAAGTTTTGAACTCCGGATTAGAGTACGAGCTACTACAGCGGGGCTGGTTGCACTACGTGGGATAGAACGGAAAGCTATCCCCTTACAACCTCTTTATTATTGGCTTCAGAAGCGATTTTCATGGGTCAGTAACCATGTTTAACTAGCACCTTTGCCAAAACACAAACAGATCTTTGCCTCAAAGGCCCCAGCACAAGTCTAGCGTGGGTGGATGTTGTTTTCTTCTTTGTTTTTCTTTTTTTGATACTAAAGATAAAAGCAGCATGATTTTAACAGTATACCCCGACTTCAAAACGGAGGGTTTGCAAACACAAACAAGATCTTCATCGTACAGTAAAGCTTCACATGCTACAGCAGTGAAAAAAACATGACAGAGAGGCAGCATTCACCACTCTGCGAACTCAGGAGCCTGAAGGGCTGCCCGGGATAAACGAAGTATTAGGAGCCGCCAGAGAGGAGGGACCTCCTCTATGAGAGAAACAAAGCGACTCCGAGCAAGAGCCGCCGCGGAACCAGCGCTCGCGGCGCCGCACAAAGAGAAGCCCAACTTTTATTCGGGCACGCCTTCAGGGGAAACCCGGAGGCCGGAGCAAGCCCCCAACTCCCGAGGCCTGCCCGCGGCCTCCTCAGCCCCGCGGGAGCCTATCCCCCCCCCCTCAGCGGCATGCTAGCCGCCTCACCTCCCCATGGCTAGCTCGGGCCCCCGCGCCCACCTTGGCTACCGAAGAGACTCCACAGCTTGGCGAAGATCAGGCCCATGCCTGGCCTCAGCTTCCCCCTGAGCCCCCCAGGCTCAGCCAAGCGGCGCCGGTGGACTCCCTTCGGGCGAACGCAGCCCGTGGGGCAGCTGCCGGGAAGGGGCAGAGGGGCCGGGCATACAGAGACACCGCTCCGCCCCGGCCAACAGCCTCACGGCGCAAGGGGCCGCCCTAACGCCTACACGGCTGTAGCACCGCGTCACTTTATGCGTCATCACGTATGCCCATGACGCGTGGCCTCGGCGATAGCGGGGATAGGGGCGTGTGCTGCGCCTGGGCTGGGGTAGCGTGGAAGGGCCGAGCGTTGCCCCGGGCTGGTGGTGAGGCAGGGGGATTAGGAGCAATCCGCCGGGGAAGGGTGTTGCGGGTTATGCATGTCCCCTGCCCGGTTAGAAGCGGCTCCGCAGTGCTGTTTGGTTCTGGAGCGGGAGCGTCCTTTCCCCCGTCAGCGCGTTCCCCGCCTGGGTAGGGGCGGGCTTCGTTGCGGCTGGGAAGGACCTGTGGTTTTTAAGGCATTCCATTCTTTCCTGCAAAGCATTTAAAAATACCGGTGTGTTTGTCAGTGCTGTACTGGAGCACTTAACACACCGGAGGGGTGGAAATAGCCTGTTTTAATACACGCAGGAACGTTTGAGCTTGCTCACGCTGGGGTTGGGGGGACACCAACAAAACCCCCAAAACAAAACCAAATCGACGCGTCGTGATTTAAAGCCCAGCCAGTGACTCAGCACCATGCAGGCATTCATTGACACCCCAATCCCCTTTTTCTTACCATCCCCGGGCGGGATGGGGAGGAGAATCAAAAGAATGTAAACATCAGGGGTTGAGATAAGAACAGTTTAATAACTAAAGTACAATATAATACTATTAGTAATGATAAGGGAAACAACAAGGGGAGAGAATATAAAAACAAAAGGGAAAAAAACCCCAACAATAAACACAAGTGATGCACAACACAGTTGCTCACCATCCATCGACCGATCCCCAGCCTGACGCGAGCACCAATCTGGCCTTTCGGGTGAATTCCCCATTTATGTACTGGGCACAGTAGGTAAAATACCTCTTTGACTAATTTGGGTCAGGTGTTCTGTGTCTGCTTCCTGCCAGTTTCTTGTGCCCCTCCTCACTGACAGAGCATGAAGGACTGAATGTCCGTGATTAGGGTAAGCGTTACTTAGCTACATCGGTGTGTTATCTGCATTGTTCTTGGACTGAAGCCAAAACACAACACTGCACCAGCTCTTGCGGAGAAAACTAACTCTATTCCAGCCACAACCAAGACACACACAAAAAAAACAACCAAAAACCAAACCAACAAACAAAAAAAACCTCCCAAAATGAAATAAACCCCAAAACTCCGTCAGGAACGCTTTGTCAGGAGTCTCCTTATGAGCCAAAACTGTACATTGAACTTGTGACCCGAACTACTGCAGCGTCGCAAGCTCGCTGCTGCCCCATAAGGCAGGAACACGCCGCTCCGCCGCAGGTACCTGCCGCCTGCGATGCGGGCAGCTGAACGCACAGCTCGATACCCCAGAGAAGGAGGAAGACATTGCAACGACTCAGCCCACGGCGCCGCTGAAAAGCTGGAACTGCCCGCAGGGTAAACTCCTCTGGCAGCAGGAGCTGTGAAGGTGCTGCTTACCCCAGCCACGGATCAGGCAGACTCTGTCGGCCCCGTGCCCTGGAGTACTCCCGCCCCTCTGAGGCGTGTCTGGAGCCATAGTAACAGCCAAGCCAGCAACACCCTCTCGGTCTTCGAGCAAACCCTGCAGCGGCAGAGGCGGAACTTCCTGCCGTTGCGCCGGAGGAGGAGGGATCGGCGCGGTGTTCGGCGGTAGGTGCGGGGCTGGTGGCTTGTGTGGGTCGGCGCGCCGCCGGTGGAGGGCGGGACACGGCTATACCCGACCGCAGCGTGCTCTGTTCTTTTAGCTCCCCGGCGGAGGGATCGGGGTATGACTCCCTCAGTGTCCGCCGGGGCTGAGGGGACAGTGAAGGAACGTCCCGCTGAGCGGCGCGGCTTTCCGGCGCAGCCTGGGTTGAGGTGCCGCGCAGTATCTCCCCCCAACCCCTCCCCGAGGTGTGTCCAGAAACGGGGCTGATGGGGAATGAAAGAGAGAGCCCCAAATTCCGCTTCCCACAGCAACGAACCAACTTCTTCCTCGTGTGGAAAGGGGTGCGGAAAGGAGGAAGTTCGAAAGTTAAATCTTGCTCGGTATAGCTGGGTGCTGGCTGCGTTTGACAGCTTGCAGTGCTTATGCATATAGTTAGATCAACGCCCTGGTCCGGCATCGCATCCCCCCAGCAGCTCCCAACAGGGGCACAGAGGAATCTGTATGGTGATGGTGAACAGGGAGTGATGCTCCTTCAAGGGCTCTCTTCTGAAGTCTGTCAAAAGCCTTTCCTGGGGCACGGGGTACAGCACAGCAGGTCTGAAAAAAACAACAAGGTGTTGCAGGTTTTGAAGCTGCCTCCTGCTACTTCTGTTTGAAGTCCCAACTCTTGTATTTGAAGAGGCACGAGACAGTCTTCCTCATCAGCTTTCCTTCGAAAGTGTTCATTAACTGAGGTTAGAAGCATCATGCTTATGTGTGATGTCTACCCCATCTTTATAGGGAGAAGTGAAATCTCCTTGGTTTTATTAGTGTTTTTCTGTTGGCCCTCGTTAAACTTCAGGTATTCTAATACACTTGCCATCCTGTTTAGAAGGATAGTGGTTTCTAACACATTATAGCTTTTCTGTTTTGGTATGAAATTTCAAGTGATAGAGATTCTGCATTATTTGTTGACATAGTTGTCTTGTTAATTTCTGTCATGGGGCTACCTGCCCTTTTATAACACATTTAGAGAACTTCATTGCAGTTCTGTCCTTTGTGAACAGTGGTTTTGACCAAGATTCTGACCATCTGCTGGGTCATGTTTCATGGCGGCACTCTGTCACATTTTAAAATGAGGTAGAAACAAGTCCTGCTGCCAACAAACTGTCAGGTTGGTTTTCCATGAAGAAGTAATTGTAATTGTGAAATCAGCTCAATCATTATGCGGGATTCTGTGGTCATCATAAAATACCTATTTAATTTCCTAAAAATATACCGTCATAATGTTAGTACCAAAGTCACTGTTAGGGTTCACCATTCATTCCATTACAGTTTCTTTCTTTCAAGGGCTGCTAATCTTGGGAATCAAGATTGAAACTCCTAGCCATAAAAGTGAAAGTTGCCTTTGTTTGAGCTCAAAAGTTAAGTCTAAAGATAAAAAGATAACATTCTTCTAGCATTAAAACTTCAACTGGATCTGAAATATCAACAAAAAAAGAAAAAAGAATTGGGGGGGGGATGTTGTATGATTAAAGTGTCAGATAGCCTCTTATTCAAATAGAATGAGTACCAAAGTTTCTGATTTATCCTTCTTATGGATATAGTAAACCTCAGTGAGAGAGGGGGTTCTCACTTTCCATCCACTCATATTGGTGTAAACAAACTTAATTTTTTTGGAAATCTTATTTCAGGCTGAGGTATATATAGTTTTTCAATATACAGGCAATATAGGGGTGGGCAGATACAACTTGGGAAGATAACTGCAGAGAAAAATAAACAGAGAATAATTAGAAAGAATAAAAGCTGCATCAAGGCTGAACTACCATAGGGACTTTATAGCTGGGCTTTGCAGAAGGAATTAAAACAACATCTGGAAATTTCCTGTACTTTTTAACCATGTAATCTTTCACCAGACAGCATAAAAATTTTCAGTGAGGATGAGCAAGGCGTCTCCTGTGTCAATGCTTCATTATTCCAAGTGTGAATTAAACACAGACTCAAGAGAAAACTTGTAATAGTCTTTCTTTGTTTCTTTTAAGTACATATGGAATAAAAAATAATTGTCCACAGTCCCTTCATTATGAGGTTTGGATAATTTTAAGTGTGGAGGAAATCTAAGAAGTTAAGCTCGAGAAAAAGAAATCTTGACAGTGAAAAATTAGAAGATTATCTGTAAAAATGAACAGATGATGATGTAATAGAATAAGAATTTCAAAGAAGTGACTTAGAAGAGTCAAAGGTAAATTCTGTTAGGACCCTTTGTAAATTAATTCGAGAACTAAACAGCAAGTTCTCCCCAAGGATAAGGATGTCAAGGGGAGATTTAACAGGACAGGATTTCGAGGTTGTGATGCTTTCTTCACGTTTTTAAACACTGATAGAGCAGTCTGGGAAGGTATGGCTGGGAAGGGTGTGACAGCGGGGAAACCAGTAGCCTCATAAGGTGACTGCAGGTGCTAAACATGTTAATGAACATATTCTGAAATGCTGTTAACAGTAGTGCTACGGTCATATCCTGAGCAGTATTTGGATTTTTGAGAACAGTAAAATTGCATTATTAAACTACAAGTATCAGAAACTGCAGCTTAGTTTGTAATTTTATGTTACAGTTATAGAACTATGAATATGATAAAACCCACTAAGCACATATTTTGCCTATTTCATTTTTTTACCAGCAGATTTGAAAAACAAAAGGAAGATGTCTTTTTTCCCCAAAATCTTTTTTCAGTATGAAGTTGAAGAGTATCTCACCAAAGTGTTCAGAAACAATGAGGTATGTGAAATAGATATTACATCAATAGTCACTAATTCAGCACTGTTAATATTCCTTTGAATTAATATGTTGCGTGACTTCAATGCCATAAATAAAGTATCATCTCCACAATAGACACAGATTTTTATATACAGTTCTCTTTAAAATACAGAATTATTCTTTATGCCTGTTGGCTCAGAGTAATAGAGAAATGTGTAAGCTCAATTTAGCATAAATCTGAGACTTCAGGTTTGGACCCCACTGAGGAAATATCACAGAAAATTAACTACTTATTAATCCCATAATGTTGACAGGAAACACTCCCTTGGTGTAGTGTAGAACCAAAAATACTATGAGCAGTCTATGAATTCCTAATGTCAGAGAATGCAGAAATGACAGTTTTATATATTGGGGTAAGAATTACTAATTCATAGTTTTGAATCTACTCTTCCATCTTGCTAAGACTGTACATTATCACAGAGTTTGCTGGCAGTTGCTTTTGGTACTTGCTGCAGCCTGTTTACAATGATCTTGCTAATGCTACTGTTTTTCCAGCAAGTCCTTCTCAAGAAATTTATGAGGGTTTTGGAATCAGGCCTCTAGAGATAGACATTCCTCACTAGTGCATACCAGACTACCGTATTTCTCTATTTCTGCAGAATGTTTATCCAGTTGTTGGGTTGTTTTCTTTTTTCTTTTTTCACTGAGCAAGAGGCTGCTGTGTGAATCTCTTTAATATAAAACCTCTTCTTTCATTTTCAGCTTATCGCTGCTTTAGGTACACAGGAGGCAGAGAGTAAATACCAATCTCTCTTAAGTCATCTGTCTCATCCACCAGCTTTCTCAGCTGTTAGAGTTAATACCCACTTGGCCTCAGTGAAACATGTGAAAAAATTGCTGTTTGAAGAGATACAGAAGGTTTGTGCAATTTCTTTGTTACAGCAAAAATAACGGTATTTCATCTTTTGTCTGATGCTGAGAGCTTTTCATTACTGGAAACTATTCCTTAACTTAATACATGTCCACATTATGCAATCATATTGACTTCCTGTCAGCATTAAATGTTAAATGTATTGTCATGCAGTATCATCTAATACATTCAAGAAAAGCAATGACAGAGAAAAAAGACAACCAAATCTTTTTCATATGGCAGATCCAAACCTTAGATAGGATTGGGGTACTACTGTATTAAGTAAAGGCAATATAAGTTTAGATAAGATGGTACAGAGAGACAGAAACTGTAGTACAGTATGCAGTGTTCAGCATGTTTAGAACACTTTAAAGGAGAATGGCTGTATGTTTAATTGCACAAACTGTTCAGGAAAGTGAGAGTGTCTGCATGTTTTAGAAACTGAAGCCAGAGTGATGCCATGCAGCTGTATTTTCTGGTTTTTAATCTGTTTTTAATGTTTATATGATATCCCGGATTTTTACTTACCTTAAACTATCTGATAATATGTAAGCCATTATGCTTAAGAAGTAGGTTATTTTGAAACTGTATCCTGTATCTTCACACTGTCTAAAAAGATCTAGTTCTTCTTTAAGTAAATTATTAATAGTAGTGGGGATACAGGGAGTTACTGTATGACAGGAGCCAAGACATTTCTGTGATGCAGAGGCAGTTGACAGTATTCTGCTGGCTGGAATGGTAACTAGTTATGCTAATTTTAGCTTGATTGTAGAAGTCTGAAAATGGGTATTGCAGTATGATATTTTGCTTCAAGGGAAAATGCTTTTCTGAAAACATAATTAAGGCTGGGTTTTTACAAACTCTTTATTTTGAAATGTTGTTGTATTAGAAAAGGAAGCCACATAGCAGGTTTTAACAAAGAGTATGGGCATGGATTGTTTTCTTAAGAGAAAATACTTGCTTATACGATACAAATTAATTTATAGTTTTGCATGCTTTAAGTTTATATTTTAGAAGGCTCAGGCGAGAAGACATCATGTTTTTAAAGTGATAGGGTTATGAGTGTCAGAACACTGTCCCACTCCCTGAAGTAATTCTCAGTGAATCCCTTTATGGCCTTGTTATTTCTCAGTTTATTAAATATATTAAATGTCTTTTACACCAATATTTTTAACATGGAGTGTCTCCTTACCTGCTATTACCCAACCTCTCTTTAACTGTTTCATTACTTTGGGGGGAATTTTTGTATGCTACATCTATAAATTGAAATCCAAAATAGTTTTCAGTCTAATTAAGTATTAGATTTTTTTTTTTTTTTAGTCTTGCTTAATAATTATGTTTTTTAATGAAACAGCAGTTGAAAGGACTGTGTGTTCCAGTGCTTGAGCACCCGAAAATCCAGGACATCTTATTAATTCCTGTCATTGGACCCAGGTTTGAAATTTTCAAGTCTTTTGGCTTGTCATAACTCATATTTCACTTACAGATCTCTTGTTAAACAGTAGTGTTTCATTTACAGTGAGTTAGTTATCATAACTTTGTTTAGATTAAGACCTAGTGGACAGTCCCTACCCTAACCAGGTGAGAGTTTTAGTTCTTAAAATACGTAAGAAAACAGAGAGTTCTCTCCTTACTGATGAGAGCTTTTATATGGAAAATGTATCATTAAGTACATCCTATCTGGAAAGCCAGCTAGGTGGCAGACAGAAGAACCTAAACTTTTGCAGTGGAATGTGAGCTATAGCTACATACAGACAGGGTTTTCTTCCACAAGAATCAAGTCCAGAGCAGAATTTAGGGAGACTGTATCATTAATCTGAAAGGATTCATCAATCGGTTTTATCCCCTACAAAGTGACTATTTGTTCTTTATTCTTAAGATATGTTTGAGTATTTCCCATGATGCATTTGTGTCTGCCCCTAGGGAGTTTCTTGACCATTTTGTTGAATTCATTGATGGGCTTTTATTTAAAGTATTTTTATAATGAAGACTAACAGGCTTAAGATTCAGCTTATATCATAATTAGGTAGAGATTCATAACAGTTTGTAAATGCTGTACGCTCTAAAATAGCATTTAATTCTTTTATTTCTTATTTGTCAATTCTCTTTTGTAGCATCCTTCTCTGAACATTCTGTTTCATTTATATTCAAATATGTTTACATTTTAATAAGTTTGAGTAAGTAGCTTTTTCACAGTTCTTACTGGTGGAGGTTCTAGCACCTGGCTACACATTTACTATAGAAACATTTAGCAGCTGTTAAACACAAAAAAATTAACTTTACAATCATCTGGTCTAGGAAGGGATAGAGGATTATTTCTCCATCTCAGTATAATTTATTTGTACTCTAGTGTCAGGTGCATAATAGTGGCAGAAGGTACCAGAATGTGTTTTATTTTGAGGAGTGGTTTCCTTCTTGGCTACTTCCTTTGATTCCTCTGGGACTAAAATAATTCTTTTCAATATAATACAGGATAGTTAACTATTATTTCTATTACACTGTGACAAAACCAGTATTTATGAACTAGATTTCACTTGCAGGGTATTTTTTTGCAAGTACGCTTTCTCTCTTTTTTTTTTTTTTTTTTTTTTTTTTTTAATCTTTTCTTCTTTTTTTTTT
>NDXB01013930.1:19923-35938 GCA_002631895.1 Agapornis roseicollis
CTAAAAATATAAGGCGTTTTTTTGTTGGAGCAGGGGACAGAACATAAAGTCAGATATCTTAAGAAAAAACAAACCAACAAACATTTGCCAAGGTAGTTGCCTATTTCAAGATTACTTGCTTTTCTCTTTTGTTGCCAAAGCATATGGTTTGTTCTCTTGTCATCTAAAATACTAATGTATGCTATACTAAAGCACATATAAAAAGCAGGGTAGAAGAGTATGGGCATTACATTAATGACCAAGACTTCACATCCTGAGAACAAAGTACAAATGGTCTAGTCAAAAAAAAAAATAAACTTGAAATTACACTGTCAGAGAATTTCTGATACATGAGAGCTCAAATATAGTAGAAGTAGTGGTAGGAAGTACCTGTTGAGTCGATCGCAGCATGTAACAAAATCTGGTGTCTGCAAGTTTGCTTTCTCCTTGTTTATCTTGTTGGCCATTTTCTTTTTGTCTTAATGAAATCTCCATCAGAACTTCAATCATATTTAAAATTTCTAGGTTGCTTCTCAGCTCAAACCTTTGTGTTGCAGGCAAATCAATATTCCTGTAAGGTTTTTGAAATAGCATTTCTTTAGTTATCGAAATCTGAAATCTCAGACCAATCTAGGAAAATGGAGGAAGACCTAAATGAGAAATCATATGCCACTTCCCTAGTGCATACATGGCTAGCCAAAAGCAGTTATGGCTTGAAAGTAACACAGTCTGGTTTAATGCATTTCTTTACATTATCAAGGCTTGGATTAGATCTCAGTTTGTCTTGTGTACAAAAAATGAAAATTTGCTTTTACAGCTATTTCCAGTTTATAGCATAGTACCTTTTTTGTTCTGGTTTACCCAACTGAATGATGTAATTTTTCTTAGTCGATTTATATATGTTTTCATTTTTATGAAATTACTGTTCCAAGTTTCTATTCGTAAGCATAATGATTTTAATTGAATACTGTTATAAATAATAAATCAGAGTGGTTGATTTTTATTTTTCCATGTCTTTCAGTGGGCTGGGCGTAAGAATGGTAGAGCCAGTCTACCTTAGTCCTTCTTTTGACAATGTGCTCCCTAGTCAATTGTTCTTACAGGTATGTTTATTTCAAAAAGTAAGAGTCTGTACTATTTGCAGAATGATGAATATTCTCTACTTTATAAATGTGGCACCTAACTCACTCTTTGGGTTTAAAGAAAACAAACCATTTAGAATGAAGTCAGTAACTGCATGTCTAAACGTACTGCATCTGAGATATAGTAAGGGACTCCAAAGTGACTTAAATACTTAAAATTCTTTTTGCACAGATACTGTCAGTAACTTTCAATTACCGCTATTGACTGGCCGCCAGCTGTAATCTGTGCCACTGTTCACAACCCTATGTTCCAGCTTTTTTAACTTGAATTTGCCCTGTGCGAGGTGAATTATTGTGAATTTTTTTGAACACTGTGCTAACCAAAGACAACACATACATAGTAAAGGCAACTTTAAAAGGTTTTTGTATCTTGGTGTTGAACCAAGTTAGAAGAGAATCTTTCAGTGTTGCTATATTGTGTAAGATGCAGTACTGGGAACAGTTACTGAGTATTACTTCCCTTCAACACATCTGCTATGTTTATACCGTTAATAGCACCGTTCAGCTTCTTGGTACCTTAAATCAGCAAATTTAAACTCCTGCCTGTTGATCTTACTGCTTGTTACTGTACTACACCAGTATGTTCATATAGTAAATGTTCCAGTAAATATCAGTGTAAAATAATTGTAGTATACAGAGCTGCTCAGTGTCTCTGACCGTATCAGCTTATTTTATTTTGACTTTTAGCACTGTAGTCTCCATAGTCATAAACCCTTAAACTTCAGTCATAGATCTTCATATAAGGCTTTAAATAAAAAAAGAGCCATTGGAGATTTCTAATCCATACTGTGTCTTTTATGTATTTCATTTTTTCTAGGGATCTGACAGCAATATCATAGGTATCTTCACTGCTGAATAAACTTTTGTTTCAACAAGTCTGTCATTCCTTAATACAAGACTTAATACAGGACGTAAGGTTTGAATTCTCCCTTATTTGTTGTTTTGGGTTTTTTTTGATAGAACTTGCCTTCTGTGGTTGTGAGCCATATTTTAAACCCTCAGCCAGGAGAGAGAATTTTGGATATGTGTGCTGCACCTGGAGGAAAAACAACTCATCTTGCAGCATTAATGCATGATCAGGTAAGAGAAGACTCTTGTCTTCCAGTTTGTTCTTTTCTTCTGAGTCTCTCAGGAGAAGGAGTTACCTCTTTCTATCCACAGAACAGTGCATATGTAGCAAATTCACTGTTTAGGAACAGATCTAACTTTGAAGCACAATCAGTTGTTAGTGTGAATGCACAATAGGTTGAACAGTGATAGGTGAGAAGCAGCAGCACATGGTTTAAACCCAGCTGGCAACTAAGTACTGCACACCCTCTTGCTTACTCCTCTCCATCTCCCCAGTGGGGTGGGTAAGGGAGTTGGAAAAAAAGGTAAAGGTCCATGGGTTAAGAACAGTTTAATAACTAAAATAAAAGTTATTACACTGTCTGTCTTAGTTGTGTTACCCTTCCATAAGCCTCTAGAGAGCCATCACCAAATAGAAAAAGTTGTCATGTTTTCTCAGCAGGTTCTATTTGCTATACCCAGTCTAGTAGAAGATTTCGGCCTCCAGGGTTTTCTTGAAGATGGTATTTCTGTTCTGGATTTTACTGATGCTACTTTTTACTTTTCTTTGTGCTACAGATGTCATCTAGCAGATAGTGGTGTGTGTCTTTTTCGATTTATCTTGGGAGAGGAAAAGAGAAATCTTACTCTTACCTAAAATGAATAATGCGGAACTGTGATTCCTCTCCCCCCACATCTAAAATTTGTTCTAGTATTTCCTAGTATTTCCCAAAGTAACTTGAGTGAGAATTAGTGCAAATCCAACAGTATATTGAGCAAGCCAGAGGCATGGATGTTGGCCTCATTTCCTCAGGAGTGAGCTGGATGTAATCATGTTTCTTACCATCTCCATGCAAATTTAAAATCTGTTGACCTATTTTACCATGCATTTAGACTTCTACCCCCTTTTAAATGATTACGTTTTAACCTATTTCCCAGAAAAACAGTACAAAACAAAGAAACAAACAAAAAACAAGCAAAAAACCCCCCTTGCCATTAGTCACAATATTGGGTCCCTTGGGGAGTGACTATGCCAAGCATCTAGTGCCAGTCAGAATGCACACAGCTTCAGACTAGTATCTAGCCTGATGAGGGTGTCATGGAAAATGTGGGTGAGCAAGGACTATGGAACTGTGGATTTAAGAATAACAAAATTCTGTAGGGAAAACTAAGCTTCATTCTTTACACTGCTCATGGCAGGGGAAGGAAATCAGGAACTTCACATCCATTTAATCCCTATGCATTTGAATAAAAATTCATCTGTTTTTTTCAGGGTGAAGTAATAGCCATGGACAAGATAGCTAACAAGGTCAAAAAAATTAAGCAGAATGCTGAATTGTTGCAGTTGAATTGCATTAAGGCTTTTTGCTATGATGGAACAAAGGCACTTTCAGTTGAGAAGAGAGAGGATGAACAAGGTAAAGTAACTCGGGTAGTAGCTTTTCAAAGAAAATAGTAAGGTTTTGCACTAATAGTATTAAAACTGCCACAGGTCTGCAAATCCTTAAAATCTTGGCAGATACCTAAGTTGCTTTAGCATTTATGTGCTTTAGCACAAATGAATGTGAATTCATTTATTTTCTATTCTTTTGTGATGATCAGCTTCTCCAGGAGCGAAATACAAACCTTAAACTATCTGTCCTTATCACAACCTAATATGCGCAAAGGAAGTGCATTTCTTTCTCAGATAATATCAAAGACTGAAGAAGCTTTCATGGTAATGTTTAACCCCATGCTCTGAAATGATTGACTTACTCTGAGAGAAAAAAATACTTTGCAGAATTGCTTGGCTTTTCTGCCTTAGAATCCTCATTTGTAAAATGGGTTATTAATACCTAACTCCCACGAGTGCTGCAAGGTTTAGTTCATTGATGTTTGTTCAGCTGTTCAAGGGAAAGTCCTATAGAAGCACAGTGTATTATTTTAAGTTCATTTAATTTGCTTTTCTGAAGTGCTGTATTTGTGATACTGGTTCTGTTCCCATGATGGAATGATTTAAATGGTATCTTCTGTCTTGACTATTTTTAGTTTGTTGTGCAAAGTATGCTGTTCTTTCTCGCTGTATATTATCCCAGGCACTGGTTAGCCTAAATAGGAATCAGGTTGCATAATTCACCTTCACTGTCTCTGTGCCTTACTGTTACTTCTGCTTTGGAGGAATAAAGGTACTTTCTTAAAATCTTTCTATGAACATGAAATATTGTAGGTGGTGTGTAGCACTTACACAGATGAACAAGAGCTAGCTGTATTACTGAGAGATTGTGAAGGCTTTTCTGTACATCTCTGCAAGTAAGACATGACATATTTTGAACGTTTTAGTAATGGATCAGACATAGATAGATAGACTCATTTTGTAGTGCTAGAATAAGCTAGGTAGCAGTAGTGTGAAGTCACTCGTTTTCATTTGTAACCTGGCTTGAATATTTGAGGAACAGAAGGAAGAAGGGAGGTGAAACATACATGTATGTCTCTCTTCCTCATTAGATACTCACAGGTATATGTATGGAGCCATTTTTGTCTTGGTGATGCTGAGCTGAAGTGTCTCTGTAGCCCTAAGGCAATAGATGAAAGAATAGACTCTGCAAACAAAAGTTACATATTCCCTTATCTGTCCAGGTGATATTCAAAAATTGTTCTTGTCTTTACAATCCTTGTTTAATGAATTGTACTGCTGTGGGAACAGCACATGTCACACATTAGAACATGTAATATTTCATGTTATTTTGAAGTGCTTTATTTCTACAGAAATACATGCATTGCAAGAAGTAGTTAATATATAGACAATATTAGTATTATTGGCTGCCTTAATTGCAGGCTTCTCTGAGTGAAGATTTGGACACTTGGTTCAGTTATGAGCTGACGGTGATTCATTGCAGCCTGTATGTACAACTCTGTAGCCAGCACCTCTGACCAATCATATTTCAACATTTTGTTTGATCATTTTTACATTTTACTTTTGAATTATTAAGGTTAAAAAAAACCTTATTGCCTAAAGGGATCATGTATTGTTTGAGCTCACAGAACTAACACTTTTTGGTTTTCTGGAAGATGAAATCGACCACAGGCAATGCTGAGACTTCTCTCCAGCTGAGAGACACTATCATCTATAGCATAAATGTTCTATCAGTACAGTAACAGCTTGTCCTTATCTACAGTGAAGTCTCAAAGTAAAAACCAGCCACATTTCACATTACTGCTTTTACAGAAGGACCTCCATTCTTACCAGAGTCATTTGACAGAATTCTCCTTGATGCTCCATGTAGTGGGATGGGGCAGAGACCAAACATGGCTTATACCTCAACTTTAAAGGAAGTGACCTCTTACAAACCACTACAACGCAAGCTTTTCACGGTGGTATGTATTAATCATTGAGTAGATAAGGTAAATTGACCATAAATGCTTTTGCAACATAAAACTTCATATTGAAAAACAGTACCTTATTTTCCCTGCCTTTTCAACAGCTAAGTAAGGAAGTGTTAGGATCCGGTTAACCTTTCAGCTCCACCACATCTGCTAGGTGAAATCAATTCATTGGAGCATGGGAAAGGTATATGTAAGTTATAGTAAATAAAAACCTCTGTATTCACAGGGAAGTGGGCACTTCAGAAGGGAGAGCGACTGTGCAGGATGAAGTGGATAGGTTGGATGAGTGAGTTAACAAGAAACTTACGATGTTCAGCAAGGACAAGTATAAGGTCTTGCACCTAGGAAAACACAACCCAGAAGCTGGGATCTGCCTGGCTGGGAGCAGCTCTGTAGAAAAGGCACCTGGGGATCCTGGTGGGCAACAAGCTCAGTATGAGTGAACAGTGTGCCGCTGCAGCACAGAAAGTTAACAAGATGCTGGGTTATATCAAAAAGAGCATTACCAGCAGAGATAAAGTCATTGCCCCACTCTACTCAGCGCTTGTCAGGCCAGACCTGGAATACTGTGTTCAGTTTTGGACCCTGTTGTGGAAAAAAATATGTGGACAAGCTGGAAAGAATCCAAAGAAGGGCTTCAAAGGTGATCAAAGGATTGAGAAGCTACCCCATGAGGAAAGGCTTAGAGAACCGGGTTTTTTCAGCTGTGAGAAAAGGAGGCTCAGGGGAGACCTTATCACTATGTTGTGGAATTTACAGGGTAACTACAAAGGAGTTGGAGATACTCTTTTTACAAGGAGTAACATGGAAAAGGTGAAGGGTTTTCGGTACCGGTTACTCCTTGGGAGATTCTGCTTGAATACTATCAGCCATCAGAATGATCTTGTCAGGCAAGTGGTGGACTCCCCAGTGTTGGACTTCAAAGATTCAGCTGGCAGGCTGCTGGGCCATCTAGTCTAGGTCATGCTTTGCCAGGAAAGGTTGGACCAGATGATATTTGAAGTTTTTTCCAACCTGATATTCTATGATTCATTTTTTTTCCCATTCCTTCAGTTTCATCACTTTTAATTTCTAGTAAGTCATGGGGCAGGTTAAAGTCTTCTGTCTGCAGCAGCACAGATTCTTGTAAGTTCACTGCATAGAACTCTGGTGCAATGGTGCTGTGAGGTATCGTGTGAGATAGGAGGTGGAGTACAAAGCCAGGAGGCCATATCTTTTCATGCTAGTAGAGGTGTGCTTGGGCTGATTCTTAAAGACAAGATTTCATGAAGCTTGTCTAAAGCTGAATTATATGTATTCAAAGGGAAGCACAGCTTGAAAAGCAACATATCTATAGCTTCCATGCCAAATATGTGGAAACAGTTGACATCTAATATCGCTGATAAAAATACTGTGTATACATGGTTTGCAGCAGGTGATGAAAACAGAACTAATTTGTCTGGGATATGCAGAGCTGTACAAATAACAAATCTTACAAGATGAATCATCACAACGGCATTAATAAACTGCATGAGCTGTAATGCTGATTTGGAAAGAAGAATCTTTGTAATCCATGGGATCCTTTACTGCATTTCCTGAGAAGAATTAATATCCTAATGCCTATCTGAAACTGAAAGATTTGAGTTTAATTAAATGCTAAGTTTTCATATTACAGCTTAATGGTTTCTTGGTTAGTGTTGCTTAATATGAAAGTTTTTGCATTTAAAACTAAGCTGAAGTATTGTTTATTTCTTCCTGCAGGCAGTGAAATTGCTTAAACCAGGAGGTGTTTTAGTATATAGCACATGTACAATTACACTCTCTGAAAACGAGGAGCAAGTTGCTTGGGCCCTGAAAACTTTTCCATGCCTCCAGCTTCAGCCACAGGTAATAGTATTTTTCAGGGTACTTCACACAATCCAGTCAGCTTATTTTGGCACTGTCAAGATACGCTATATTTACTATCAATAAATCTTTTTCACTGCAGACAATTTTAACTACTGTGGATAGAAATAACACAAGCATTTCTGAGGCTCTTTCAAATCTATTTTCATGTTTGATTTAGCTTCATTTAGGGATCGTTAAGTAGTTCCCCACTGTGTGCCATGGTTGTTTTGATTTGTAAAAATCATTTAAAACACAAAAGGGACAAGAGATAGTTCAGACAGGGTAAAAAATTCTCTTGCAGTTGTTCTTTCATGCATGTATTTTGTTCTCTTTTTTTGCACATTCACAGAAGAGGTGAGAAATTTTTTATTAATGCCACTGAAGTAGTGAAGACTTGCTAAAGGATGGGAGATAAATGGAAAGAACCTTGTGTTTTGAGGAAGAAGGATTTAATATGTATGGGAGCTATTTTTGCATTATGTAAAGGAATGAGGGAACAAATTTATTTCAGGCTCACTATCCCAAGAATGTACCTTGTCATTTTTGGAGTTATTGTCTACCATTAATGAGTAAGTCTAGGAGGAGGTAATGCATAGGGAGATAGTAGAACCTTTTTTCTATACTAAATACATTAAAAAATATGTTACCTTTATTACTACCTTGAAAGAATTTATCATCGGGCCATATGCGTCAGTCTTCCTCTTTGTTGATGTGGTGAGTTGGGTGTGTTAGTTATCACCATAGTTTGAGGAAACGTCTAACCTGTTTAGCTAACTTACATGTTCTGTGATGACTTGCATCTGTCTTAAGAAGTTTAGATGCATCTTTTAACTGAAATTTAAAAAATACATACAACAGGTGTACAATGAAAAATTATATGAAGGCTGGTAAAGATTTAACAGAACGGAAGCTTTGCTTAAAATCTTGTATGTCAGGGTTTTCCTGCCTGTTTTCTCACCATCCATTTACTAGGAATTTTTTAGTTCCAGCTGTTTCAACTGAGATTATGCATTTACCTAACAGCATAAAAGTTGTCCTTGATAGATCAATAAAGCAAAACAGAAAGCCTGTTAACTCAAATGCAAGATTAATTCTTGCTTAATAAGCTTCCTTTCACCAGTAATATCAGTCTTGAATAAAGCTCTAATTTTCACACACAAATGCTTTGTCTGTAAAAATTAAGCTTTGCGTATAGTGTATTTTAAATGAGATGATACTGAATTGTTTACCCACAGAAAGTCCATAGTATCTTACAACCAGTTCATTGGTAAAGTCAGGTGATCTTTTCCAGTGAACAGGAACTGCACTCTAGGGTTGACTTACCTTATGTTCGTTTATGTATTTCTCATATTCTTCTAGTTTCTCAGCGAAAGCCTCCTTATATAACCAATTAAGTGTCTCCCATTTTCTCAAATTAGCAACAGGTCCTGGAATCATGTTGGGTAAGGAAAGAACAGGAGATAAAGCCTTGGGTGTTATCTCGCAGGTGGAGGTTACTGCATGGCAGTTGATCCTTTGTGCAGACTTACTTCTTCTTAGGGGCTCATATGAGAGATAGATACTGTGTATCAGCTTAAATGAAGTAAATTAACTGGAAGGAAAAACGAAAAGGTAGAGGAGAAAACCGGTCTGTCTTTGAGCATGTTGCTTGACCTGATGTAGTACTGTTTTCTCTAGACTTCTACCTTCCCATCCACTATGAGTTGCTATCCTCATCTTCCTTTGTATATTGTTTTTTCTCAATTTGCAATGGACAACCCTTTCTGTCTCTTACCTGGAAAGCAGTGAAATCCTGCTGAGGGGAAGGCTACCCAGCTTTACAGCATACAGTACGTGGTTAAACAACTAACTCGCATCATACGCTGACTGGGTGAGCTTGTGTTAGCAGTGTGATGGTTCAAAAAATGTGCTTTGTAGTAAGCTGCATGAGAGACTACACTAGATTTACAAAGGAAACTTATTTTTGATATTGCAATGCCAGCTTTTGCACATTTTGTTGTATCTTCTTACTGAATGCATGGAAAGAACAATCCACTTACATAAGAATCAGGTTTTTCCAGGAATTGGTATATTTATACCAAGAAGCAGTCAAGGCTATTCACAAGAAATACTGAGGAAAGGGCAGTGATTTTAAGCCCTTATCCTCTTCAGGATTTTGATGCCAAATGTCATCTCCTGAATTCAGATAGTGAACCTGTTCCTTTGTCTTTCTCTACCCTCATATACCTACACATGTAACAGTAGTCCCATTTACCCATTAGTCTAAATTACATAAAAATCTGAAATCCACATTTTTCTGCTGGTTCATCTTCCAAAATAAATAATACCTCTTCAGGTGGCAAAGTATTTTCATATGGGGCTTTCAGTCTCCAGTTGAATTTTTAATGTGAGGAATCCAGTTATTTCTACTACTGTTACTGAGTATATTGGTAACTGGCTAAGAATTCTCTATTTTTGACTTAACATATAGCTATCAGTCAGTACACAGAAGCTCTGCATCACTTAAAAGCAGTAACCTAAAACCTTTAGACCTTATTGTTGGGTGATAACAAACTTCTTGTGATGTTTCTGTCCTTTGAGTAATGCATTGATTTAAACCTGTATACCTGTCCTCAGTAAGTGTGCTAAATTACTGGGCTAAAGTGAATAAGGTGCACCACGATCTTCTCAAAGTAATTTGGACTTTGTATGTATGCTTTTATACATACTGGCCAGCTGAAGACAAGAAGAGCCACATTATTTCTAAATCCTCCCCTGGTATGAATGATACACACAGCTTGTCCATGTGAACAGGCAGCTCTGCATATACTTACCAGAATACATTTAGGGCACTTAAGAACTTTACTGATGCAATATCTTGCTCTTCTTTGTTACTTAAAAAGGAACCTCACATTGGAGGAGAAGGCATGAGGGGAGCTGGACTGCCGCTTGATCAGTTGAAGCTGCTGCAGAGATTTGATCCATCTGCTGTGACATTACAAGGAATGGATATTAATTCTTTGCAAGATTTCAGGGAAGATGATCTGATTTCACTGGCAAATAAGGACTGTATAGGATTTTTCATTGCAAAGTTTATTAAATCAAACAGTAAATAAGCATCTAAGAATGCCACCTGAAAAAATACCTCTGTGCGTCTGTGGACAGTTGAGACATGAAGTGTGTTTCTCACTGCTGCAATGTTGCCAAGCCAACCCGCTGACGGCAGGGTTGCTATGGCAGCCATAAAATCTGCCAGCTGTTCTGCTGGGAAAGAGCCACAGGTTGCAGAAAGAAAATCATGTCTGGGGGAAGGGCAGCATCATTTTTTAAGTCTCCATTTGCTTTTGAATTTATAGGAGGTCAGTGCATGAATGACAAGTATGTTCACTCACACTGCTGTCTGCCCCATGCGAGTAGCCTATCTAGTGCAGCAGGTATAGGAAAGGGTTTCTCTGGAAGGGGAAGTGAGCTACTTTATGAAATGCAAACATAAAAAGTAGATGGGAACTGTTATTGTGCATCTTAGAAAAGGTTGTTTCTATGGAGGTTAACCAATAGGCAAAGTTTCATTAAATGAATGTTTCTTCATGAAACACTGGAACATTTTACAAAGAACTGTTTTATAAATTGATACTTAGAACCTCATTTCTTTTTTATTTTAATACAAGCAAGATTCTCTGTACACATAGTATATACACAAAATACGATTAGGCTTTGTAGCATGTCTTGTATAGCAGCATGAATATATTAAACCATCTCACTCTGGGAATGTAAATAAATATTGTTTCAACATCAAACTTCCCATGCATAAACTGTATTGGTTCTGAAATAGCCTATTGGACTGGCTGACAACTGACAATTTTAAAATCAAACATTTGCAACAGAAGGGGCTACAGTTGTGATTAATATATCAAAAGACAGAAAACAATGCATAATACCATCTGAAATGTTGCAAATCACCTTTCAAACAACTAAGTATATTGACTTTTCAATGGTTAGAAAGCATCACCAGCTAAAATCATAGGAAAATTGAAACTGGGAAAGCATGCTAATGAGAACTGCCTTAATACACTGCTCAAAGATTTAGGAATCTAATTTTTTTAAATTAGATGTACTTGAAAATTCTGTTTCAGTTCCAGTTTGAACAGTATTCTCTTTTCTTAGTACTGCTGACAGGAACTGACAATAGCACTGAAATCAGAGAGAAAAGGTAAGTATAATTCAAAAACATAACTTGACATCTGTGTGTGTTTACTTTTTCCTCTTACTCATCAATTTCCAGTTTTTAAAAGCATTATCTGGAAAATGTCTGTTTTTTCACACATAATTATTTGGTTGGTTTAAAAAGAGTGATACTTCTTTTATTTGTCTTTATACTGTCAGAAATGCTTTTGCGTTTGCTCACAATCAAAACAATTTATGCAATTCTGTTTCTCAGTAGTTTGGTTGTTTACTTATATTTGCTGTAAATGTTTTGATACCATATGTTTTCTGCTGTTCTTAAATAAATGTCCCTTCTGCCACAGTTGACTAGTACATCCTCTGTGAGGCATATACTAGCAGAATAGGAGGATGGAATTCCTGTCTAGTACTTGTCTGCTTCCATTGGTCACTCCTTGCCATTAACCACAATGTGTCTAAAGAAGATTTAAAGTAATACTGATTTCATCAGTAGTAGGTGAGATATCCTGTTCAGAATCATGAAAGCTCATACTATAAATTACAGTCTTTTTAGTCTATATATGGCTAAAATCATTACTTGGTAACAAAAGGGATTAGACTTTTACTGTAAGTACATGTTGAAATCTTTACCTCGGTGCTAGTAAGAAAGCATTTTCTTTTTGCAGAATAAGTAAATTCTGTAAACATTGATCAGCACACATAGACTATATACTGATAGTTATGTATGCATGTAAAGTAAGGAACTTTGCCTCCAGTTTCAGTAGCAGGATTTTGCAATGCTGAATTTGAAAGAATTAAGATTGCTGAATGTGAGTGGAAGGCTTGTTGAGACCTGCCCAGTTTTCTTTAGTTTTGAATGATAAACAGGCTTTCCAGGAAGGTGGTATTGATTTTATATGAGAAGTTTCTTGGGGGGGGGGGAGGGGGGGAGGGAGGATGGGGAGAAGGGAAGAAAAATAACTGACTGTATATGATTCCAATGTAATTGCAGACCAGACTTCACCTGAAAGTATTACTGATACCTGAACTTTAACTATTAGAGTTATTTCTGCAAAAGTCAACTGCTAGACTTGAAAGAACACTTAGCATATTAAAAGGAAAAGCCTCAGTTGTTTCCCCTAGGCCCCTCTCTCCACTAGTAATTTGGGGAGTGGCTATGGCAAGGGGAGAGACTTCTCTATTAGGCAGCTCAGAACAGAAACTCAATTAAGATGCTCCAAATCATCCCTTAAAGGTTCAAGGGGCCTTTCTTTGACTACAGGCTTGGCTAAATCAGATCAGTAAAGTTGGATATATGCCTTTTCTCCTTTTCTTCTATTTTTTTTCTTTTTTCTCTTTCTCTTTTTTCTTTTTTTTTTCTTTTTCTTTCCTTTTTTTTCTTTTTTCTATTTTTTACCTTTCTTTTCTTTTTTCTCTCTTTTCTTTTTTCTTTTCTGACCTTACTGTGACTTTAAATAGAAGTGTAGGAATACTTTCTCAAAGTCACAATTCTGATAGTGTATATATATTTTTAATACATAACAGGATTACTCTCCTGATAAGAATGTTTTACATACTGACTCATTATGCTTCAGCAGTTGGTGCCAAAGCACAATTAAATATACCTATATATTTATATATATACTATATGAGATATTGATATATTAAATTAAAAAAGTTATTGTAATTAAAGATTAACCCTACAAAATAGATAATTAGGCATGCAATCAGATTTTGTCTTTAAGAAAGCCTGAAAAGTATTTTTCTCTGTTTGCAGAAATAGTGATTAGTAATAGTGCCAAATATAAATATTTTTCTTTGTCAATATAAAGATATTAAAATAGGCAGCCTAGTATAGTATGAAATTATTATACAGCTTTTTCCTGTTTCAGTGTCATGGAGTCCACCAAATTTTAGATCATATGATTTTATATGCTCTTTAAGGAAAAGGAAATTTTTTAGTAAGAAATAGAGTGGTGATGGTGATCAACAAGAAATTACTTTGGAGTGGCTAGTTTAAAACATGAAGAACCTTCTTTTTATGTTTAATTGTTCATCACTGTAAAAATTGATGAGCAAATCCAACTCTACCGCTAGAATTCAGTGCAGAGTAGGTAAGCATAATAGATAAAAGTGGTAAGAATGAAGTAAGAAAAGAGAACATGGATGAGTTAGAAGAACCAGCTTAATCTCTATTATGTCTGATAAAAATCATTTTTGGAGCTGCGTAGGAACACATCTCTAGGGTGGTAAGTTATAAAAAGAAACTGTCTATAAAACTACTGTAAGCTCATATATAACAATTTGTTATACAGAAGTGGAGAAATAAATTACAGACAAATTGCCAAGCAATAAATTTGATTGAATAACATTTGATTAAAAACACTCGCAATAAAAATGGCATCCACATACTTTACAGACAATAGAAGAACTAAAATTTTGGTGAAAGATCTGCAATAAAGCAATAAATATAAGTATATGTACACCAGAAATGTTATATTATACTCAAAAAAAATAATTTTTCTGTTCTTTCTCTAGACTACGTAATAGGTTTTTTCAATGTCCTTTATTTACATGGACGGAATAGAATTAAAGTTGAAAGCATCTGGGAAATAGATTTCAGCCTGATGCGTTAAAGCTGTCAAGAGATCAAATGTAACCATGAACCAAAATAAATCTTTAAGAGGCTTTAGTAACTAACACAGGAGGTGGTTTACAAGAACCTTTTTACATTAGATGGGCACTGATTAAAAGCAATCAGACCCCTCACTGCATTCCAGCTAAGGGAATGATGGGTCACATTAAAACCTCTGCAGGTGTCACAGAATGCAAGTATGACTTAACAAACCAACGGAGCTTAAAGAAGGTAATTACTAACAAATTCATAAAAGATAGTAAGTGTTAAGGGCAGGATATGAGACCCCGGCAGAGACTGTATGTATTGGGTAAGAAACCACATATGTAAGGAGAAGTACAAATAGGTCTCTGCTTTTATTCAGGGTTTGATGAGTGAAATTTCATTTCCTTATCCTCTATTACAGTAAGGGCTATAGATTAAGAGTTTACAGATTTCTGTGAAACCAGGTACACCACTCAAACTCATTGTGGGTTTAAAACCGGTCTTCATTAATAGGGGCTAAATCCTTAGGATAAATTATCTGATTTTACACCTTGAGTAGTATTAATTGTGGAACTCTAAAATTTTGATCTCCTGGTGCCAGACAGAATATGAACTCATGAGTATTCTAGAAGACTATTTTAATATCTAGGCAGTAATTTATGGATAGATTTAAAAATAGTTTCTGTCAGCTCTTAAATCCTACTTGATGCTGCCTCTGTGCACAAACCTGTTTGCTTACTCATCCCCACTGTCTGTCCCTTATTAGGTCTGCAGACTGTTACTCTCACCCCCTCCAGTCCCTGCTCAAGAATTCTTTTTTCCACAGTGTTTGTGTGACACTAAACAACTGATAAAGGACAGTCTCAGGCTACTGAACAGGACCGATGTGTATTCATTTGAAAAGACATACAAAAATAAGGTAAACATCTAACATATATACATGTCATTGTTAAAATGTATCCCATTCCTTCCATATACTGAAATTCTTTAGAAAAATATAGAGCAAGACCTGACAAGAGCTATATATACCACTTAACTCTTTTTTAATTCCCCTCTTTCCTTCTGTCTCACTGGTTTTATTATCATTTTAGCTCATTTCAATAGAAACTTTACAGGTTGTTTTGTACCACACATACATAAGACAACTCTGGAGCTCACTGGGACCTTTATCATTTCTCAGATTCAAAGCTCCTGAAACCACATACAGAAATATGAACTCATTGATATCCTAATGCAAACAATAATATTAAGTTTTCCATTGGCAAAACTTTGCAAAGACATTTCATCACAACAACCTTTGATACGTCCTCCAGTTGGAGTATTTTTAAAGCTTCTTACTGAAATAATTCTATTAAAGTGCTTTTCAAAGTAATGCTCAGCAGGCAGGTGCTATTATGCAATATGTGTAGTACAAGCTCACATTACAAATGATTTATCACTCATAAAACAATAACTGACAGTATCTTAGCAAGGCTAATAAAAACCTACTGAGTCTGCCTAAGAAATACATGTGGTGTTACTATGTTGTCTGTACATAATTAGCAGCACTATAGAAAACATGATTTATTAGCTGGATTGGGACATGCCTTATTTTGTGATGCTTATATTTCATAAATCAATATATAGCCCATACTTAAATACTAGGACTTGGACTATGCTCTTTATTTTCTCATTTATTTGTCTATATATGGCTACCTACTCCACGGTTTTCATCCACTGCTCAGTGCTCTGAAATTCTGCCAAACAGTCCTTAAGAATTGCTTTAAGAAAGGTGGACAACAAACACTCTCTAGAGCAAAAGTAAAAAAGAAAAAAACAAGCACACAACCCCCCCCCCAAAAAAAAAAAAAAAAAAAAA
>NDXB01013930.1:45559-112514 GCA_002631895.1 Agapornis roseicollis
TTTTTTTTGAATGCAATTGATACAAAAGACAGCAATTATAATTACCATTAATGTTACATTTGCTAATGCAAGTCCTCATGACTTCCACCAGTAATGTAGAGTCAATAAAGAGGAAGAAGCAACTTGAACAAATCTTAAATACCCAGAAAAAAAAGGTTAAATATTGAAGATTTTAGCTATAAGAACAAAACAGAATGGCAAGAAAAGGAATTCACTCCCTATATCTAGAATAACTAAGAGAAAACTGAGACAAACTAAGACCAATAAATAACAGCAGTAAGAAACATGAGTAATACAGATCATCCAGTTTCCAAGTGTCAGGCAAATATTAGGTTAGGAGGTGAGTTTTCTTCATTCCCTCCCCGGTCAGGGAGACAGAAGTACTCCTTAAGGAGGCTCTGAACGCCTGTGCAGGTCTCTAGTGTTCTTCATAGATTTCCTGGGGACCCAAGGAGACTAGTGTCTTAACAGAGATGCTTGAACTTAAATGAAGAAAGCATCATACTTTCTCAGCTCTGTAACTATGGCAAATTCCCATATCTGCAAGTGAACTGAGCCTTCATCTTCTAGTCTCTTACCCATACTCTTGACAACTGAGTATGCAAATACTAACGCATGCTGTTTAAAACACAGCTGAAATCTCATTATCTCTACTTTATAGGTGCAAATTGATAGTATTTACTTCAGTGCACATCGACAGAAGAACTGCAAAGCTCTCAGCTACACAGTAACATAAAGTTCTTTGCCAAAACTGTGACCAAAAATGCCAGCAGTGATGGACTGTGGTAAAGGCTGAGATAAAGCACTGTCACCAAGAGGGTTCATTTTTAGACAAATAACCCCAAAAGGATTATAGATTAAAACAAATGCTCAGGTTTTTTCAAGCAGTGAATTCATCAGCATATATTCTAATAACTGCTTGTGACTAGGACTGTTTTTTCCCTTCACACTTCTGCAGAGCCCACATACCTCAGGAGGTGCTCTACAGAAAAGCAATAGTGAAATATGGCCAGAAGAGGGCAAGCATTCCCAGAAATTAGGTCATTAACCTCCTAATTGAAAAGAAAGGCGTATTTCAAAGAGAAGACATAAATTAACTGTGACTCACGGGAGGACACTGTGCCAGTTTATCAGCTGCCACCATCTGAACATTAAGGTGTTTGGCCTGAGATTTCCCTCGAGACTTTATTAGCCTCTGTAAAACCTGTGAAAAATAAGACATTAATAAAAGCAAGCAGGTTTGGACTTCAATGTATGTACATTAGCACTTAAAATGTTTGTCTTTTTAACCGTCCACTTGAGCAGATCAAATTCTTCAGGCTTTAGGAGCATTTCCATGCTGTTTACATCCAGAACAAGCTAATTTTAATTCACCTCCCAACATCTCCTTTCCTGTTACGAGCACTAAAAAGTTCCCCTCCTATTCTCCTGCTGCTTCTGGTTTTGTTTGTTTCTCAGCTGAAATTCTTTGATTGCTCTCCTTAGTTCTCTTCCCATAAATTTGTTCTCTTTTAAACGCCTCTTCACAAGGTCTGTGCAGGGCTTTTTTTTCCACAGAATGAAAGAGTACATTATCAGGAGATGTTAAAGTTTACTAATCAGGCTGATATTCATTATGCAAAAATACTTCTTACATTTCTGGGTTATTTTGATTTAACAAACTGTTAGCATTACTTAACGTGATCAATACTAAAAGTGCAATCCCAATTTAAAATAAAACACTGGAGCTACAACATCTTTTCCAAAATGGATTTTGGTAACACTAAAGAGAAGATACATTTTTTGATTCCTATTTCACCATCCCAAGGGAAGCAATAACCATATTAGCATAGCACTGAGCTTTAATGAGTACATGTGATTATCTCAATTTAAGACCCCCAAAAAGGGGCTAAAACCCCAAGACTGACATAGTATAAATATCAGTAAAATATTTACCTTAGGAGAAGAAATCTTTACGTATACTATAATGGGAGCCAGAGAAGTTTTGCTTAGTTGAGCTGGGTGGTTAATGGTATCAGCATCGAGCACTACCAACTGCAGTGTCCTTGCTAATTCAAAAATCCGTTCAATTTCACTCTGGACTTCAGCTGCAGATAAGTACAAAATGAGAGTTATGAAAATACTAAATGACAATTAGCTTTAGGAAATGTAAAAATGTGGCAGACTGGTGTGCTGCTTCTCCTTAGGCTGACCAGAGTTGTTAGCTGCGCACACCCCTGGCATGGTAGAGAAATGAATGGATGTTAAGGAGAGTGTTTTGCCCTTGCAAGCAACACTGCCTGCCTTTCTCACCTCCACTGCCTCCTGCAATCCCTTGTAATCTCCAGGGCTGGCCTGGTGAGATACTGTTAACACTTTCTCACAGGACCCCAACCCACATACATATGAAAAGAGGTAAGAATGCCTGCTGCATCACAGAGTAATCTTACTATACCATTAATTTCCTCCATGTAAATAATTTCGGTTTTGAGACTTTAATCAATTTGCTCAAACTGCAGTGCCTGAGATTGGCATTAAGATAACTCAGGTATCTACATTAGCAGAAACTCCTGGTTTTCCATTTACTTCAACCTATCAAAGTTGTGGAAAACAGTGTTTCCTTCATTTACTGGTCTCAGACAGGCACCGTATTAACAGATTTGATTACAATGCATAGAACACTTAACCCCACCCAAACTCAATCATCCAAACAATGCTATGGTGTCCTCCGACCCCAGGAATCCTGGAAAAGCAATTTTGATTGAAAAAATCATGTTGTCTTCTAGCAACTCATGCTCCCAGCTCCTCAGAACCCTGCCTGATTAGCAGTAGTTGCAAGAGGCAAACCTCTCCCAAGACAGACAGACTGGATCCACTTTCACAAATGACATAGAAAATGTCTTCATTCCCAAATGAAACAAAACTCTATCTTATCATAGCAAAATAATCCTTGAAATGGAATCACATTTTCCTCTCAAATCTTGTCATAGGCTGACTTCCAGAGTTATTACAGAAACTGGGTGATTTGTGCTAGTCTGTAAGTAAAGTCACAGAGCTAGGTAAGATTGTAGTTCATACAGATTTCCCTTTGAAGGATGTGCACATACCATGAATCAAAGTCAGGTGAGAGATTTGGTCCATTCAAAATAAATATCAGGATATAGTCAAGAGGAACTTAAAAGTCAAGAAAAGGTACCAAAACCTTAAGAGTTTCTTGAAATTACAGTATTTTATTTATCATGCTGGCACAAGCATTACTTTTGCTTGAAAACACAGCCTATCTGATCTGGCTAGAGAGAGATTCCTATAGCGAATGGTTTCTTTCAGGAGGTGTGAAGAGATTGATTTTTGTTACCTTAGAATAGCAACTGAATAAATTAGGTACCATGGTAAGGTTGCAAAATTCCCAAGAGAGCAAAGCATCCCAGCTAGAGTCCATATAGCTCAGTTTTTTCATTCCCAATCAACAGGTGACTACTACAGTCATTTTATAAATCAATCAACATCTTAAATGGCCACCAGAAAATCTGTATATGTTGTTCTCTGTCGCCATTGTTTTGGATCTATTAGAGATCACCTCCTTCTGTTTGTAGTTATCTCCAATTTTGGCTGAGTACATGCCAATAGGTCTTTTACAGCACAGAACACTGTGAGATGTGCATGGCATGCTGGTATGGAAGGCATCAGTGCGTGTTCTCCTGCTTGTTGATAAAAGCACCATGGCCCAGCTGCAGCTGGAATTAGGGCCACGTTTTTGAAGACAGAACATCCAATGTTTCTTGGCACATTCACAATTACATTTTCTGCAAGTCTCTTACATAGAGATATTGCTGGAATGACTGAACACCACTGTCTCAGTGATTTAGTAGGAGATAGTCAATAGTCTAGCCCTCATTTAAGTCCAACTGACAACTAAAATAAACATATCAGAGGTAAGATGTCGTACTGTTCTGATGATGAGCTTGGATTGTTTTCCTGCAGTTTTAAACCAGGCTCAACACTTCACTCAGTATAAAAATATCAGTTAACATATCATTTTAAGACCATTCCAGACTGCTACGAACCCTTGTTCAATGCAATTTATCACCAGTAAAATCTGTCTTTTTGCCAGTGTGTCATAGTTTTGTCTGGTGAAGCAGTATTTGCTTCACTGCTGGAAGCACTTTTCTGCCAGTATAGAGTACATCTCTGTGAACCAGATTTCCTGTTAGACTTTCTGAGACTTTCCCTGTCTTTGCCAGGGCAGAGCATGCCTCAGGGTGTCTTCTATTGTGAAACATATCTAGGGTAATAATTGCAGGTAACTATGGTCCTACAGATCAATAGTTTCCACCTGATGGAGAAGGGGGGGAGATACCTTGTCCATCAATTAAAAAGTATCTCTGTATTTATTTTTCTTAATGTAGGCATAGGGAAAAAGTTTATGATTGTGGATGGTTTGTGAACTCATACATTGTGTCTCTAGCTCCCCAGTCATGAATGAATGGGAAAAAAAGCCACAGAGATTGCTGAAGAAGTCCCCATCTCCTGTCCCTCAGCATACTTCTTCAGCTTCTGGAAAAGCCTGCATTTTACTTGAAATCTTCCTTGTATTCTGACTTTTCACTACACATTAGATTGTTGCAATTACTTATATAATAGTAGCTTCCCTTTTTAGATGACAAAGGCTTTGCCTACTGCAGTTTTGGTTTTCATCTTCTTTAGCAGCATCTCCCAAAAACCAAATTCTATACCTGTAAAGATTCCTTCCCAACAAGATGCTCAACAAAATTTTTCTCTCAGACTTTTTCCCAAAGTAAGCAAAGAACCCTAAATATCATGTGGGGATATTAACATAAATGTCACTGGTAGTTAAAATAGGAAGCTGAGAACAATGACAGTTTGGTATCTTCAAAGTAGCACAGCAATAACTTAGCAATCTTCCCACCTCCATGAATATCATCTATTTATAATAATGTCCCTTCTGATGTACTGGAGAGGCTTAACGGTGAGGCTGTAACATCAACTCCAATAAATTATATTTGCCAATCATAATGAGAGGCATAAACATAATTAGATCTACTGTGACAACCACCATGACAATCAAATAAGCTATCAAATTTTAAAGTGACCCTTACATTCTATTTGATTTGGCCTCCTTGATAATCAGAAGAGGACTATATTTTAAATGACAGGAGTGCTCAACTATTTATTTTTTACAACAAGGGGTCAGCTCTAGGAAACAGGAATTACACCTCTCCCAGCACACTTTAAATATTGCACAGTTAAACTTACTCCCACATATTAATTCCAAATATTCTTCCTGTACCCTGAAATGAACAGGAATTCAGTGCAATGAGAGCCCAAGTAAGTGGCTTATCCCATTTTGGGGGCAGAAAAATATTCTTCATACCAGTTGGAGCTTATAAGTGAATTTCAAGCAAAAAACCTTTAACAGTTCTTTACAATAAATTCACCTGAAGTAAAAGCAAAGACACAGCAACACTGCATTGCACCTATACCAATTCACTAAGAACAAAATGAAATACAGTGGAACTTAGGGTCATTTATACAATGCCATGGTAAAAGAACATTCTCTACACAGTTGGAGAAATACAACCCTCTTCCAAACCTGGACAGAAAACATCCATAGCAGCCAGGAGTCACAGGGACACCCAGACGGACAAAACAGCGGCTACATCAGCACTACATCTTAGGAAAGCCCTGATGAGATGGCAGTGGAGTGACGGGGATGTGATGCAAAATGGCCATGATTCTGGCCTGCAAAGGCCAAATCAGATTCACAAAATACTGCTTATACGCAGAAAAGAGGCTCTGATCTTCAGCAGGAACAGCAAAGTTCATGTACCACCAACTGAGTACAGTATGACTTTAATATCCTATTCAATTTGACCATGTCTACTTGTCTGTGCTATGAGTGGCACTGTTCCACTCATAGAGACAGAACTGTAAATTATTAGTTGGGCTGCAATAGCCACAAAGCATTTTATTTTTCTAAACACAGCTCCTGGTATTACAGATGTATATCATGAAAAGAACATACCTACTTCAATACATCTCACAGAAATGCTGAACAACACCTTGCACAACTAGCTTTCAAGTAACTGTACAAATTAAGGGGAACGGGTATCAGTAGCCATGAATTTTCTTATGCTAATTCTTCTTAGAAGCACACTTACTTACCACTGAATCACTAAATTCTATGGACGTAATTAAATTAGAAGTTTAAGGCAGCCTCAGGAATTCCAAAAAGAAGGGAAAAGAAAAAAATGTTATATATGCCCAGTGCCTCAGAAGAACGGAGAAAGTATTGCACAAAAAAGTTGCTAAAAGATGGATAAAGGCCATATCTGAAATCCAACAAAATGAAAAAAGAAAACCAAAAAGGAATCAATGCCTCCTGAGCTGTGCCCACACACCTCTTGATTAACAAGTAAGTTAACAAGTAAATCATGAGCTGGACTGACAGAACTCAGATTTTAATTTGTGAGCATGTGCGTGCATACACTTTTATATTGTGGACAAAATCACCAAAGTGCTACACTTTACATTAGGTATTGTACTAGCCAGAATACAGGTCCTTAGCCACAGCAGGCTACGCCAGACTACATTTGATGCCTGTGCTTATTATACACAAGTGGAGAGACCAAGGTGTGATCTAGAAAGCTACACATATAAAGTGTGAGCAGTCCAGAGCAAGACAGTAAGAAGCCCCATGTGTACATAAGTGCTTGGCCTCTTTCTTCTAATCTTCCCTTTTCATCCCTTCAAGCACCAGTGTTCCTCTGGGTAGACAGGGAACTAACAGCAGGATCATGCTGGGCAGGGAACAGCTAGCTCTGTCTCTTCCCAGCCAGGGAGGTTCAGCCCATGCTCTCCAAGCAGGATTAAGTGTCACACTCCACACACGTGGCCTCTATGTCTCCCCACCAGCATAGCCAGGTAAGAAGGAACAAATCTGAGAGGGGAACATAAGCAAGTAAGAGGGAATAAATGCTCTAGCTTAGTCCTCAGGCAATGGGCTAGAAGATACCTGGATTACAGGTGGTTTCATCAAATTTCTAACATAAACATAGTTTTGTGAATATGCCCATGTTTCCCTGGTCTCAACCAAATTCCTTAGCCACTAGCTTGTTACATAAAAAGGGGAGGGCTGAGTGGGAGGATGACAATATTTTCCAGGGAAAGTGGCTGCATGTTACTCATGCCTAGCAGATGGGGCTCCTATAAGGTGAGGGATAAGGCAGAAACGAGAGGAGCATGTCTGCTGCTCTGCCTTGTGCTCCTCCTGCCTGGGCTCCACTGAAGGGGACCTGCAGGGTAAGGAGAAGCAGGAAAAGAGGGCTTCCCTTTTCCTGCCTGCTGAGTCTCAGTTTAGACAGAATTCAGATGGCCCTGAATGCACACGCACATCCAAGTAGTATTGACAGATACTATGTGGTGTCTGGGAACCTCAACATAACCAAGATCTATTTATAATGGACTAACATCTCTTGAAATGCAATACTGTAATTATGTGAAAATATAAACCAGATAGTGTCATTTAAAAATACATAATAGCACATGAAGATGTCTCCTTCCTCCCCTATTTCTCTGGGCTAGAAAAACAATAGCATTCATGAAATGATGCTTCTTATGCCAGGTTTAAAATGGAAGAAAATTTTAATGGCCTATGAATAGAAAAGCTTGAGATCAGTGGATTGCAGCAGAAAGATGAGTGGATGAGCACTGCACAGGGGAGAGCTGCCCTGAGATGACCACGCTAGGTAAAACAGCAGCTGTTCCAAGAGGTGCCATGCAGCAACATAGCGCAGCTCCCATCATTAAGCTCCCCTACACTCTGTTAGTGAGTAACTGGGAAAGTCAGACTGGGCAAAGAAGCAGTCTAGCATTTATTTTGTTCAGAGCCCCAAGCAAGCATCTCTGTAGAGTTCAGAATGGATATTATCATGTCAGCCTAGCACTAAGTTGGACATTTTTTTCACTATGCCTCATTACTCAGTGCAGTGCTATAGGCTTTTACAGCTTTGGTCCATACATAGACACTAAGTACGTGTTCCCTAGGTCTGTTGTTTTATTCAGAACAAATCTAAATAAAAATGCTGAGCTCTTCTCACAGATAGGACATGAACCAGTCCATTGCTGGCTATTCAACCCATCCTGCTGATGGCATGCCACTTGTAAAACATTTGCACATTCACTGAGTGGGAGATACTGACTCTATGGCCTGATGCTGAGAGTGGGAGGCAAAATACACGGATTCTAGTTCTTTCTCCAGGAAAAGTTTAATTATCATGCAAAGTGTGTAAGACTCAGCAGGGCCAACTCACAACCACTATAAAGGTAATCACAGCCCTGTCATGATGATGGAAATGATGAATTCATGGCTCTGTTAGTAGAGAACAGAAATGAACCCAGACTTCTTTGCACTATGGTTAAACAACCCAAACCCTTAGTCATGGATAATATGAGGACACAGACACCAACTTTTTATCCGTTCCATGAGCCTAGGAGAAAGAAAAAATACCTCATCAATTCAATCTACAAATGTGAGTAGTTTTAAAGGGAAGCAAAACTGTATTCTTAGGCAAACAGCTAACTTGATGAAAATACTACATTCACCTATCTCAGCTACCTGATAGGTTCATTCACCTATCTTAGTTATTATCACAGAATTGCAGAATCATAGAATAGTTTGGGTTCAAAGGGATGTTAAAGATCACCCAGTTCCAACTCCCCTGCCACAGGCAGGGACACCTTCCAATAGACCAGATTGCTTTATCCAACCCACCAACCTGGTCTTGAACACTTCCAGGGATGGGACAGCCACAACTCCTCTGGCAACCTGTGCCAATGTCTCACCACCTGCACAGTGAAGAATTTCTTTTTAATAGCTCATCTATATCTACCCTTTCAGTTTAAAACCCATTACTCCTTGTCCTATTCCAACATGTCTTTGTGAAAAAAGCTCTCCAGATTACTTGTAAGCCCCTTTTAGGTACTGAAGGCTGCTGTAAGTCTCCTCAGAGCCCTCTCCAGGCTGAACTAGCCCAGCTCTCAGCCTTTCTTCATAAGAAGAGGTGCTCCAGCCCTCTGATCACCCTTGTGGAACACCTCTGAACTTGCTCCAACATTCCACGTCCTTCTTATGTTCAGGGCCACAGAGATTCATTACAGAGACTCTGACCCTAGATGTTAATAAAATCAAAGCTGGTCCAGCAGGATAAGAACATTTTGACACATGCGAGTCTGATAAATTATAACAGCTTCAGGATCTTCATGCTACTCTTTCCCCACCCCATGTGCAAAAGGAAGTGTAGCTGCATTCCCCTGATAACCCCAAAAATCTTGTCTGCTTTGTTACAGCATTCCAGTTCAATGGTTTAACAGATTACCATTGAAGGTTTAATGACTGCAAGTGAGAGGTCTGAACGTTTTTCAAGCTATTTTGAAGATAAAATCATAAAGGGACAATCAGGATTTTCCATAACACACTGAAAACCTTCTTCTCTTGAAATTATATTAGATCCTTGAGACTCTGGAATGAAAATCCTGGGTAAATTCTGATTTTGCATTCCTATTCCATGGCCTCTGTAAGTAAGCAAGGAACTTTATGAAGCTTAGCACTCTTTAAAGTTTATTTTAAATCTATAGGTGGGGAAGCACTTACTTGAAACTTAGCACATATAACAGTTGTCAAACATATTTACCGAACATGGAAAATACGTAATAACATTATAATTCATATATATATAATGTGTAGAGATATATATACACATTATATATTACATATATAACAAATTGTTACTATAGTTTCAAGCATTCAACTGCCTTTTCACATAGATATCAAGAACATAAAAATAGCAAATTGAAATTTGCACTGATAATCTACTACTATTTTTCAAGCACTTATGTTTCACTTGCAGAAGACAATACTCTGGGATATGAACTTAATGATGCGAGTACACTTTCTAGAGACAGCTTTCCAAAGATAGGCTTTCAACTGCACATGCAAATTGAGTGAATGTAATGCCCAACAGGTTACTCCATATCCACACAAAAAGCAAATGCACAGATTCCCAACCATTTGACTGCAGTCGATTTACCATATACACAATGACATATTTTACACCGATATTCACACGTCTGTGTTAGAATATGCAGATTAGGTGTACACACCTTAGAAATTTACAGTGGAAAACCTAATCTTTAGTGTTTCCTTGCCAATCTCAACTTTATTTTTAGAATTACTTAAAAATAAATACTGAAAACCAGCAAGATTTTCCAAAAGAAATACTTAGCAACACAGTACAGGATTAGCTTTTCTCTGTCAGTGAGCCAGCTGTGAGAAACACACAGTGGTTCTGTGAGGTACAATAAAGCACTGAACACAAAACAGCAGGAAAAGTAATTTGCAAGCTTGTATACATACCCAGAACATCTGGAAAAGGAGAGCATTAATGAAGCAAAGAATGGAAAAAGCCAAGACAATCAGGTTTTTGTACAAAGCATACAGCATGAGGCAAGGTTATAACAAGTGTAACATACACAGAAACACAAGAAAAAGGGTTGGATGCTTTTGACAAAGAAATGCAGCAAAAGCACAAAGCTGGTTCAGCAGTTTCTGCAAACAGCATGTGTACATACAGAAATTTAACTAAGCCAATTGGGACTGATCTTGAGGTGAATGGGATTTAACCATGTACTGGACATTCTTGGAGAGAAAAGTCTTTTCAAAATTACAGATTTCTTCTAGGCTTTTAAAGAAATAAATTTAGTTCTAGTATTTCACATCTTAAGCACATAACAGTATTTACAAGCAAACATTTCTCTTTATGTACAAAATTAAGCTTTCATATAGGAGAGGCATAAGACTGTATTGTCCCCTCCTAAATCATTACAAGCCAGACACCATTTTTATAAAATTCTTGGATACTTTATTTTTACTCTACATTATTCAGTGGTGGCTTTGGTTTCCAATGACTCAAATTCTGCTCTTAACTGATTCCTTTACAAAAGCAAATTTTCAGTCAGTAAGTGTGTGCAGTATTAAGCCCATTGAGACGTCCCTACAATCCTGTAAATCCAGTTCCTCATGGCAATTCCTACTCCTGATTATCATATTGTTTGTCTATGCCTCCTTGAAATTAATTCTGGGTCATCTAGTAAATCACTTCTAAATATAATGGTGCTTACTCCACTGTTTACTGTGCTATGCACAAATATCAGCAATATGCATGATCCTGCAAACCTGTATTGGGTGATAAGGTAAGAGTTCCAATAAAGAGGCTATTTCCCATTAACAAGTATTTAACATTAATGTATCGAGTATATTACCTCTGTACTGTGCTAATTCATGAATAGAACACTTATTAAAATAATACTTACATAAAACCCAACAATGTATTTTCAAAAGTCCAAGAAACAGCCTTCTCTGCCACAATTGCTACTGCTGCTCACAAACATGACCATTAACTGAGGGCTAAATCAGTAGCTCGACTGCCTAGCTGCGTGAGATACCACTATGCAAGGATGGGTTAGTAAAGGAATAGTTTCCCACAGAATCTTCAAGGGGGGGCAGGATTTGGATTAAATAAAGTAGTTTTGGGGAGCTATGTGTGCTATAATAAAAAGCTGGTTTTAAATCATCCCAGATGTAGAAATGAACACATGGGTCTCTGTCCATGCACCACTGTCTGAGGAAGAGAAAGACAGCCAACCAGCCCTGCAGCTAAAAGACTCCTTCAGACCAAACCAAACCAAAACCTGTTTTTCATTAACAAGCTCAAATTTCATAGCAACACATACCATTTTTAAATACCTGGACCAGAACTATGCCATTTAATGTTTGCTAAAATTATGTCTTTTTATTTTATTTTTTTTTTCCAGTGATTTGAAGAAAAGGCCCTCCTATTTTATACAAGGAAAAATGAAGGTAGAGAAAGAGTTCATCTCCCAGGACCCCTCAGCAGACGTACTGCAGATACTAGAAAAGAACTAATGTAACCTGAGTCCTGACTCAATGGTTTATCTGTGACTGAAACTTGTGTTAGAACAATATTATTTGGCTGAAAAGCTAATATTAATAAAGTAGAAAATGCCAAGATTTAATCAAATCTTCTGTGGTCTGTATTATAAGAAATGCAATGTGTTTCTGCAGGGCTGCTATTTCAATCAGTATACAACCCCATACACTGTCAACTGATAAAACAGCTACTGAATCAGTTACTTTCTCTTCATTGTCAAGTATGTGTCCCACATCTCATTTAGAGCACACTGTTCTAATCTTTCTCTAAAAACAGAATGAATAAATTATTTTATAGAACTTTCTGTGGTGGTATTTCACTGATGCAACAAAATGTTTTTTCACTTTGAAACATTTCAGTTAGGTGAGAAGATGAATTTATATTCTCCAGATAGAATAATCGCAAGTTACCACTAATTTTGTGGAGTCGATTTTAGAAATACAGTGCCTGATTCTTCAGAGTAATTACCATAGTAAAAATTACATTTGACTAGAAAAATGGAAGCCATCCTTCAGGAAATCCTGATTTCTCGGGATTCTTTCTTCCAAAATAGAACATAACCTTGAAACTCCTTTTAGAACTCAGCACTAAGACTCGGTACGTTACTGACACGGCTCTGTACTGTCAGTATGTGATAACAGTACTGATCCAAGAGAAGGAAAAAATTCTTTGAACAAGGCTGGGGATGAAAAGAATAGCTCCCCAATTAAATGTCTGCAAAGAGGAGAGCCAAAAATGGGAGGACTTCTTGGGAATGAAGAGCCATAAGGCTGGTATTTCATAAGGTAACCAACAGTAGCTCCAGTAGTCCATAGAGTACTGCCTATTTTCCATCTGTATTTTCCAAATTAACATGCAGTGTGCTGGTTTTCATGACATACATTACTGTTTGATAGGTTTAAAGCCTGAATCTCAGTTTCAGCCACAATGCTTAGTACTTCTACAAATGATCTTAGAATCATAGAATCAGCTATGCTGATCAGGAATTCAATTTTGGATCTGAAAAATCTTTCCTGATTGATCTAATGCCACATGAAGTTTTGGTCAAATCACTATTTCCTGTCCTGCTGCCCCCAAATTTAAACTGCAAAAGTCCCATTGTGTTTTCAGAGGAGATATTTTGCCTGTCTGAAATTTCTTGCCTCATTCACTGTACAAGACTCACAGCAAGCAAAACAGCAATTCACTACTCAATTCCAATTCCCTACATTAGTTTGCATGTTTAAAAAAACCCCAACAACTAAGGCAAATCACTGGTGGAAAAATAATCTGCAAACACATAACCAAAGACTGAATCATAGCATACATAACCTAAAAATACTGAGAAGTTGCACAGTTAATCTTCTTACTATTACTTCCTAACCTTTATTTTGCACAACTTGAGTTTTTAAACCTAATAATATTCTTTTAATAGCATTTTTTGTTGACTTACAGCAAATTCATCATGGAAACTGAAAAATAAAAATTCCACTGTATGGTGCGATATTGCCAGTCACCTCTGCTACTTGAGTCAAGTAAGTACTCACAGTGGCAGTACACTGTCATCTTCTTTATGAGCCACTGCTCATAAAGGCCACCTACCAGCAGGCTACAGTGATATTTTCTAATTCTGACTCTATTTCTACCCTGAGGTAGAAATGGGGTAGGCATTGCAGGCAAGCAAGGCTGTAACACTCCTTGTATTTTTTATCTTTTGCCTTGCACAAGGGTTTTCCTCTCACCTTACAAAAAAAGCAGTTCCTTTTTCTGACTCCATGTTGTTCTATTGTATCTCAGTTTTCCTCCCAACTCACTGCCTCATCTTCATTTCCAAACCTGACTTCCTTCCTGGCTGTTTCTTCTCCCCCCATGGTTTACCCCAAGTCTGGAGCATGGACCTTGGAGGTACTTCACCAGTGCATTCAATTATGCCAGCTTCTATCTCAAATATCCAATTCTTTCCATAATGTATTTTGACTACATGCCTTTCTCCCTTAACCTATTCCTCCAGTTGAATATCTTTAAAGTAAACAACTTTGTACTCCATCATTCATGCTGCACAGAAAAGTAGGGATTGACAGCTGAAAGATGAGCATCTTCCAGACTTAGTTCTGCTTGGCTGTCCTGATCCAATCTGCTGGGGCAGGTTCTGCTCAGCATCATTTCTGGACCTTGCCCAGGGACAGCTGAGTCTTTAAGCAAATATGCATTTAAGGAAATATGCATATGAGTCTTTAAGCAAATATGCATATGCAAAGCTTGGCATGTGTTAGTGGCAGCTTCTAATAATCTGGTCAAATTTTCACAGTATTTTAATGACAATGCTAAAAAACATGTCACTGAAGTCCTTTTTCATTTACTACCAAATTTCAAAACCCTGTTAGGTTATTAGAAGAATGGCAGTATTATAGCTTCTGGGGGAAAAAAAAAAGTTTTGAGAATACTTTTAACAGGGGTAAAATTAATTTTTGCCCTAACTTCATTTTTACCATGACCTAGCTGCTCTAAAAATATTTCCCAAGAGAATTCAAAAGTCTTTCACAAACCACTTAATTTTTAGAACAATTATAACTAACTGAAAACCTGACATGTAGTAGGAAATTTTAGATAATAGTAATAGGGCTGTTATGAAAACAGGAGACATATCTATCCACATATTTATGTATATTCATAATCGCAATCAGCATTTGGGTGTCTCCCAACCGAGGTTCTGTCAGAACTTCCATTTTAAATACTTTAGCCCAAAGAAAAGATATTGATATTCTTAAGGGTAAGGTTCTCTATGAGATAAAGTTATATACAATTAGGCTGCATTCAGTTTTTATAGATTGTTCTCCTGTATAATTTTTCATGATAGCTGTTTTATGTATATGAAAATATTTTTAGTATAAGAAATAGATTATATGGGGTTTATTGCTGAATACATTTGTGCAGTATTGCATAAAATTGCATGTGCCTTGATGTTCAGGTTATGTTTGTTCCACGGCTGCATGACCTATATCCTTATTACCAATTTTCAGTTCTATTCTAAACAAGTGACACTTTTCCTTTTCATTAGATCATTAAACAGACCTTGGTCACAAGACTGAAATACATATAGAAGAATACTCTTGTGTGTAAACATTTATTATGTTGTTACAGTAGATTACATTTTGACATTTGAACATTTAAAATAAGACATACTGGGAAGCTATCAAACTACTTGCAAGTAGATACACAGCTTCCACATAGCTGAAAGTGAGGGTTTTAAGAAGCAAGTTTTCAATAAAGGGAAGTCAAACTTTTTAAGGCAAGGAGTGGTGACACTTAGTTACATCTTCCCAGATAAGCTTGTTTTTCTTTCTAATAACTATTCAATTACTTACATAACTGGACAAACTATAGTACAAAAAGACTCATGTAAAATGACAGATATGTATAATATGAACCTAGATATATAGTTTAACAATGTCTCTTCTTTTTCATCCTTCATATTTTGCACCAACCTCAGCATTGGTTTAAACTGATACAAAATTCAGAAAATGTGTATTTAGTATTAGTTTTCAGGTGTAGTGTCAGTAGCTATCACTACTAGTAATCATATCAAAGAGAATGCACAGTATCAATAGTATTCACATAATTTCAGGTATTCTGAAACCATCACTTCTATTCAATGAGGAGAGCACCTCTTCAGATTTTATGTACTTTATGGATGGCTACCTCTCCCCACTGAGGAAGACAGCAAAACCTGAAAACCGAACATAAGCAGGAGAAACCAATAATCAGTACTATATGAAGATTACCTGGTAGTGATTTAAAATGATTTTTCTCCTGCCAAGATTTCTGAATTACAGGAATCGTGATTTCTCACAGCAGAAAGAAGGGTATTTTTAGCTTACACATATGAACTGAGAGTAGAATACTTTACAGACAATTTGTAGACAGCATAGTCATAGGTACTTACCTAAGCTTGATCTTGTGTTAGATCGCTCTATTATCGCATGCTTACTGGGATTGTTTAATACTGAGCGTTTGGCAAGCGAGATGTCTGCTGTGACTCTTGTAATTGATATACTGCAAAAATAACATACAGTGAAATAGAACAGAATGTTATTTATCTTGCAGGGATGTGGGGACAAAAAGGGACTCATTTAATACTAGAATATGGCTAAGACAACAAAAAAAAAACTAGTTCTCATCAGCACGGTATATTTTGCAAAACGCAAACAGAGGAGAAACTTTATCTCACTGATACTGTTACAAAAACTATTGGTAAGACACACTCCCTTCTCCACAGAATTTAAATGCACTGTGACTACTGACTGCAAAACTACATGTGTCTGGTCAGAAGGGAGGCAGCAGAAGCTCAGATACATGTTGCAGCAGATGAGACTTCCACAGGGGCTCCAGGCCTGATATCCTTAGACTTTGCACCAGTACCCCCAATATGAACAGGCTGGTTTTGCCTTTCCCTAATTTTGATTAATTTCTTGAAAGATATTGAAGAACAACTTAATTTAACCATACCTGTAAGACATATAGGGATATGCAGAGTTGATAGGTGAAGGTACAGCTTGGCAGTACAGCCATATAACTCTAATTTTTTGGCTCAGCTTATTAGCACACATTTTTTAACAGAGTGCAAGAGTTACTTATAATTTTCCAGAAAGATACAGCAATATGCTGGGCACATAAAAATGGTGATTGCAACCATAGAGAAGCATGCAAATAAAATCTCTGGGCTCTGCAGGCTCAGTTTTGTGTTTATGAGAAAAGATGAGCCAAAAAAGAAGTGGTTACTTCAAGTTGTTTGCAGTGACCTCCTACATAACCTTCTGCATATTCTTCTTCCTAGTAAAACAGTTAACTGGGTTTGTTTTGCTTTACAGGGTCAAAATGCACCCTTTGGATAAATTCTCTTTCAGACTCTGGCCTAAAGAGGTTTAGGGGTCACGTTTTCCCAGAGCTGAGAGTTAAATCAGACAGATGATATTCCCTTGTTCTTCCTTGTAAGATTTTATTTGCAATTTAAAAGGAGGAAATGGATTTGCTAAGAACAGGGTGGGCTCCTCTCTAGCAAGCAGTCAGATGCTGTTCATCTGAAATGTACCCAAGTAGGTCATTTCCCAGTGAACTCAACATGTGTATGTATTTATCTAAACCCATACAAAATGTAAAAAAGCCAGAAGCTAAGACAGAAAAACAGAATTATTTGCACAATACTGATTAGTAACATAATTTTGGAAATTTAGGCATGATTTAACTTAAGCTGAAAACATAACCAAGGATTTGATTTCTGGCTCAGCTCCTCACAGATAATGCTATTCAAAATGAAATCCAACATGTAATTCAGGTACTCATTATTTCTCTTTATTTGCTAATGGATGAAGACTACTAACTTTTACAGGTTTTTTTTTTTTCCTTTACTTTTTCTTCCAGTCTTCCTTCCTACATGCAATAGAATACAATTTTCCCTTTTTCAAATACAATTATGGTATATTGAACAAAGCTAGAATTAGCAGTCTAAAACTACTAGTTTTCATTTTAAGAAACTTTAATATCTTTTTAAGGTAATTTTAGTGTCTTCTGAGATTTATAACATGAGAAAGAACAGCCTACTTTCAAAACAAAAGGTACGTATGCTCATATAGTGGAACAATTGCAATGAGAGCAGGGACAACTTGACAGCAGAGTGGCAGTGAAAACAGTAACATGAATCTTAGAACCTCCTGTACAAATTTGCTGAGAACCTAGAATACCAATTCAGATTGCTACTTTAGTTTGGTATGCTTCAAATCTGCTCCTATAGACATCAACTGTATTGGGACATCCACATTTGTGGATTTACCCTGACACAACTGGATCGGCAACTGAATATTAGATATGCTTTAAAATACTTCAAGACGTAAAGACATATTTTTTTCTGCTTGCAACACTTATTATTTTATTAACTTCCAGTTCTGAGGGTACATAACTAAGATTTGACAACTCTGACTAATAAAAAGAGTGAGTACTAAGTGGTTTGGTATCAACGCCATCACTCTGACTATGAAAATACAATAGCTAAAACCACAATGTCTGGCATTTTAAAGAGCTGAAACTATTGAGTGAAAACTTCAACCTCCCTCTTGAAAGTTTGACAGCACCAAGACAGACAGAATGGTGTTACCACTCTGCCCACTTCCAAATGGAATAGAACATTCACTAAAGTTACAGATATTATAACAAGACCTTCCCGTTTTCTCAATTTTTTCCTCCCAAACATCAACCCACTAGTACATACTAATCTGAAGCCTGATCCAGCAAGAATAGAATCACATGTGGAGAATGCACCTGATATCTCTGATCCATGGGTCAGTGACATTTTAATTACAGAACATACCACTGCTTTTAGAGATGGATCATCGTTTCACATTTGTACAACAGTAATACCTGAAGGCTAACATACAAATCAGATTGGTCTTTGCCCGCGGCCCCAGGCTGTAGCAGCACTCAGATCAAAATCCAGCAAAGTGCAGCCTGTCTGTGACCAAGGGTGACCATACGTCAGCAATGTGGGGGACTGCCCACCCCAAGCAGTCCTTTTGAGTCTTTCCATTACAGAGTCCAGCACCATTGTCAAACCAAGTTTCCATCTTGAGGGACCAAAGGTTTGACAGTCATACACATTAGATAGTCTGAATCTTGAATCACTCTTTCTAGATTAGATGCCATTTTAAAAACCCAGAGCTGAGAAGGAATGGTGGCCCTCGTCAGCTTGAACAGAACCCAGGATGTGCTGATGAGGTATCACTCGAAAAATAATTAAGCAAAATAATATTTTAAGAGTACATATTTATTAGGTCTTTACATAAATATTTAGCTATTTGGAGTGTGAATATCACAGTCATCCAGAAGAAGACATCCTATTTTCCACTCTCAACACTTCCCACTGCAAAAACAGCCTCAGTGTGCTTCGCTAAGGAATCTACCAATCCACACTAGAGTCCACTGATGAAAGGAATTAGCTGTTATTACTAATTTTCTACAAAAAGAATGCCATTATTTCTTGGTAGTACCTAACAGAACCTGAACTCAAGTAGATTTGCATTGCAAAGTACTTACCGCCCTTCGAATCTATGTTTTAAAAAATCAAACAATGCTTTTTGCATCATATCTGTTACCTAGAAGCAAAGAAACAACCTATTAATAATCACATGAGAAATTCATAATACTTGATGCTAATTATACTAAATGGACAGTAAATGTCATATATCTGAATATTAGTATTGGCATGTAATTTATTCATAATCTGAATTCTGATATGAAATGAAATACTAATAAGCAGTATCTAGTAGAAGTAAAACCTGTCTAGATTTTTGTCTATGATATAAATGATGTTATTCAGCTTAACTACCTTTGAACATCTGAATACAAATGAGGAACAATATTTTTGGCAAAATAAAACCATTCACACAATCACTTACCTCGTATCCTTTCAGAGAAGGTCCCACTAAAACTACTGGTCTCATAGAAGGCACTACATCATAGGGAGGGATGTGCTCTGTCTGCAAAACAGAAAATGCTTTCAGCATCACAGCACCTAAAGAAAGTGTTAATACATTACTTACAATATTAGGAACTCTGAATTTCCAGTGATGTCACCAAGACAGGAATCACGGATTTTTTAACTTTTCCCTAAAACTGGTAGTACAGGATAAGAACTTAATAGGCTTAGGGATTTCTTTTGAAGAAGCTTTTCTTTGACTTTTAGTTCTCCTACTATCTTCATATTTAGTCTGGATAGCTACAAAAACTTATTCTGGAGACATTCACATGTCCCACTTCATAGCTCCTAACTGCTAAATTGAAAAGGTTATTTCCAACAGTTAATGATTTGAAATGACTGACTCTAGAGCTGTGACATCTGTTTCCCAGCATAATATTAATGTAGGCAAATTTTGCAAGAGAAAAATAAAACAAAAAGGGGTGGGAAAAGCATAACACATCTCTTTTTATGTTCAGATCTGCCCACTGCTTGACAAAACATTGTGACACCACTGCAAATTCCCATGGGAGCACTCATCGTCTGTCTTCGAGATTTGCATCTGCAATTTACTTGCAAATGAAATCACAATAATGACTGATCAAGGTAGTATTTCTAGAAAACTTTCATAAAGAGCGCTTGGGATAACAATCCTTCCACTTGGGAAGTTGCTGTTACGATCCAAGAATGAATTCTGTTAGTATGATATTCATCAAACTACTTACTGATGTATTGTGCACAATTTATAAGAAAATATTTTAAAATACAAAGATAAAAGATTGCCTTCTTCCAAAGATTGTAAAATAATTTATATTGATATCAAAATTAAATATAAACAAAGTGGGTTTTTTTTCTTTAATAAATGTCTATTCAATATACATCACCAAACTCATTTTTTGTTTGTAAGGGAGGGTTTGGTTCATCTTTGTCTTGGGGAAAATTGAAATCCAAACCCAGGAACATGTGGATGATATGGAAAAAGCTACACCAGATCCATTTTTCATATGCCTACATCACACAAGTACATCAGTCAAGATGACAGAATACAGTCATTTTTCATTGTTTCAGTACTCAACGTATCCCAAGGTGTTTCACAATAACATTAAAATAAGTATATACAATCCAAAACACAAAAACACACAGACGGACATTAATACAGTGACAGCACTTAATGCTACACAAGCAGCAGTCTAACAAACATATGGAAAACATTTTTGTGAATGTTTTTCAACAATATTTATCTTATTTTTCGTTACCTGTAGCTTAACCAGATAATTAGTAACATAAGAATGAATACCAGTGCCCAAGGCATCATAAGCATGTGAAATGAATTTATTATACACAGTGCAGAATCTGACTTGACACATTTCAAAGCAAAACCCTGCAATTATGCTGTGACACTATCAAAATATAGCCCTCCACTGTTCTTGCTAACATTAACCTGACAAGCGAATCAGAGACAGATCCTAAGAAAAATTCATTGCAGATATATAAATGCTTATAGCATGAGTGTCTTGATGCAACAGATCTTTGTCTTAATGTGGCTGACTCAACTGAAGGTGTTCAAGCTAAGAGTTAGCCAGCTATATAAAAATGAAGGAGAGCACAGAAATTACCTTATTTAATGGAATATGGGCTATTTTTAAAATCTGTTCTGTTGAAAGAAGCATTTTTTTCTCTAATCTCTACAGTTTGAAATAATGAAGCTGTCAGCAGAAAACTGTGCAAAAGTTATCTAATGGAAGCATTAGAGTTCTTCAGTGTTACAGAATCTAACATTTTCCAAGGGACTGCCACTGAGCTATACGGCTTTCACTTGCAGATTTAAATTCAAATATGAACTTGGGATAAAAACTAGCATAGTTTTGAGCATCTGACTTTTGCTTAGTGGTTTGACTATGCAGGTTAGTTTGGGATGCTCACCCAGTATTTACTGTAAATGTATTACCTACTATAGCCAGTAATGATTCTGGTACAGGAGGAAAGAATGAAGAGAGAGATAGGAATAGCTACCATCCACATCCAAGGGGGTCCATCTAGAAGCAAGCTGCATCTTCGAAAGATGCTTATGCAGAGAGCATCTAATACATGTCACCGTATTATCTTCCTTATCATCTATAGCTGGTTACAAATATGATTAAGTAAGAAATTACTCAGAAGCAAGAAACTGCTGTTCACTTCCATAGTGGGCTGAGAATGACATGGTACTTAACATCCCCTACTGAAGCAAACACTGGTGACTTTGGAAATGACAAGGACCCAATATTATTTGAAACAGTTCAAAAAGGAAAGAGAGAGAGAAGTTCTAGTTACTAAACTTGAGAGCATCCACAGCACAGGTAATAGAGTCACTGGGAACTGTATAATCACTGCAATAGTCTGTTGTTATCTGTAGATTTAAGTGGTTAAAACAAATGAATAAGAGCTATGAGGAATAAAGAATTAAAACTAAAAGAGTACAAATGTGGTATTTTGCTGCATAGTTTGACTCCTACCTAATGTCTTGATAACTTAATTCCAGCCAAGATCCTAGAAATGTATTACACTTTGCTGTAACAGGATGCCAATTGCATAATTCCGTAGTTATCTGGGTTATCTATGGAGAGACATTGGTTCTCCTGGGAACTACCAGTACCATTTCCAATAGCTGAGCTACTAAAAAAGTCTGAGTGATGGATGGTGAGAACATTTGGCTGGTAATTTATACATGACAACAGGAAAAGCTCAAAGCAAACCGTTAAAACAAGTCTGTGGTTTTCCACTGGTCTTGTTCACCTGCAGATTTTGCACCTAGCAAATCACAAGTCTAAAAACTGACTAAATTAATAAGACAACAGTTTTGACTATTTGTTTTCTAAGTATAATCTGAGTATCTGATTAGATTCCAGTAATGACTTTAACAGACTGATTTATAAGGGAAAAAAGCTTGAAAAAGATAGAAAAATAAGCATGCCCTAGAGAGAAGCATTATATGGGTTTCTTAGAAATACATTTCTCACTTCTCTCTACTTTTAGGTGGTCTTCCAAGTGTGTCCTATCATTCCATCAAAAAGGATAAGTACTGTAACAGAGTTTCATGGATGCACTGAGCTTGGCACTGCTTGTTTTCTTGTACTGAATCCACTAACAGCTAGATACATTTCTACCTTAATTCTGGAACAGCTGCATCGTTAATCTGGGGTAATAATGCTAATGATGCCAGTGGCAGGATGATAAACACAGGTAATGTTGATATAAACTTACCGATTTCTGCTTCTGCTTAGCTACAGCAGCATGGAAAAGAAACAAAGAACAACAAAGCATGCATGTTATTGGCTTGTCAAAGGACGCAGACAGTTAACAGGACTAAGAAATGTGACGCAGTGCAGGTGAGCAGGTGGACAGATGGGAGCTTGGAAGTCGGTGTTACCTTCTTAAAGAAGGGCATTCGTTTCTCTTTGGAGTGGGGTGATGTTACACTGTTTGCACTGGGTTTGGGGGAGCGATGGTTTGCTGGAATATCATTTTCTTCTGCATCTAAGCCAGTGGCATCTATGTCTATAGCTATATACAGACAAACAATTCAGAATTATCAGATGACAGTGAAAGTAAAGATAGGTTAAAAAGGAAATAACAGGTAAAGAGAAACAAAACTGCCCAGAGTAATAAATAAATAAATAGATGAAAAATAAAAACTCAAACATGAGTGCAAAACACAATAAAACAAAGGGAAAAATTCAAAGGTGCAGTACATTAGGATTAGAAGACAGAAGGCAATCTAGCAGCTACTGTAACATTTTCCTCTGATCGCCTTTTACACAGCAACATCAGATATACACAGAATTACTCTTACAAAACTGAGCAACGGCCAAGTCTGTTCTTGTTATATCAGAGTAAATCCAAACTAGTTCACTGGAACAGATAACATTTTCTCCAGTGTAAACAACAGAACTTGGTCAACAACATTTAAATTACTTTAAAGCAATGAACACGAATTCAAAATGGGCATCATCAACTGAAATTTGAAATGTCACTAGTGTGTCCATAGGAGATTGTGAAACAGAAGAAAAATCACTTTGAAAATAAAATCAGCCTGGATACAGTACCATCTACATCTCAAGGTGGACTACAGTTGGCATTTTTAGCAATTTTAACTAAAAATGCACAGTACTCATGAGATACATTTATTAGAAATAATAAAAACAGACCTACTAATAGTGAAAGCTAAAAAGAATGGGTAGCAGAAAACAGGAAATAGATCCCAGCTTGTCTCAGAGACCGGGATCTTGTTGTAAAGAGTGAGGATGCAGGCAGGGCAAAATGGAAGTGAATACAATGAATCACTGTTGTTCAATCTCTACCCCAAAAGAATATAGAGCACACAATACTTAAATTATTAATAGAAAATATTTAGCCTCTTTAGCAAGTAAGAACAGTTTAAGTAAACAGCATCATGGACTCAGAAATAAATACATTTCAAAATGCAAAGCCATGTTATCCTGACAGTTGAGTTCAAAAGATACACGCTAACTACTTGAGAAACAAAACAAACAGGTTTTCCTGTTTACAATGCTCAATCCTGAACTTATGTACTAAATTTGTCTTTAGAAACCAATAATGCACAAAAGTGATCCACAAACAAGCTATACAACATCACTGTTGTGTGAAGATCTTACCCACCTTGTGATACACTCTCATAACACATTCTTATCTTGCTGTGCCATTATGTTGAACTGAATCTAACTCTAAATAGATCTGTAAGCACTATCATTTGCATTGACTTTATCCAAACCCATAATTAATCATTGCAAACTATTATGAAACCACCTCAGTGACCTGCTTTCAGATGCTTGATGAGTGGGACTTCAACCAATCCAGTGGCATGTGCTATTAAATTATGCAACAAATAAATATTTCTGTCAAGTTTAGATGCAGCTGCTGATTTAAGGGCACTTGGGACAGTGATCTCTTCTGTTTGAGTAAAGTGTATTTTCCCCCTGAAATTATCAACAGATCTAATGTCATGCCGCCTGACAATCCTTGACTTTCAGAACTGTGCGTTTGAGCCTGCCTTGCCAGGGAAGCCTGTGAGTAGATCCGCACCCTGTTTCTATATTGCTGCTCCTAAAAACAGCCACAGAAATCACATAACATTTTCTTCTAGCAGCACTGCTCCTTCATCCTCTTCATAAGTATAAAAAGAACATATTATCTTTTCTTGACTACAGGCCAGCACAGATGCTATAAATCACTCACAATAAGGCATAATAATGTTCAACTAAAATCGTCAGTAAAGAAAAATGAGGGTTGTTAAGCTTTTCCTGTAAAAAGAAATGCAGTATTAGATCAGCTAGATATCAATATATTCTTTCTTCAGTCTCAGTCTTCACACTATGTAACATCCCCTCTGTGACAGTTCTTTTACTTTTAATTATCTTTAGTTCCTTGGGTTTTCTTTAAAGTAATTTTCACTATTACCCTCACCCTGCTTGGAGGCCCATAAGGACCATATGGATTGATTACTATATCAATATAATATTAAATGGCTATGTGCCTCCTTTTAATTTGGGGGATTTTTTTCAGTTTCTTAATCTTGTTTGTATTTTTGTTTGGTTGGTTTTGTTCATTTGGGAGAAAAAAAAATCCCTGAGTCAAAGTAAAAAAAATGAGGGTAACTTATTCAGCTAAAATCTCTTTGACTCATTAAATAATTTATGTATCAGTCATTTATTATGCTTTCAAAGTGAGGAGGCCTGGGAATAATTGAACTGTACTTCAGAGTCAACTGAGTCCTTGTGTGAGTCACAAACTATGCTTCTTTCACCCTTCTTGGGATTCCTTAAGTAAAAGTATATTTATACCCAAAATCTTAAGATCACAGAATAAGCTAAGTGCACAGAATGTACACTATTCATAGATATTCTCCAAATCCACCATGTAACAGAATAAACTTAACCAGATTTCCTTCTTTCTCCAGAAAACCGTGTTTCTGAAGTCTACTCTTTGAAGAAGCAATTCAATGCAATAAAATGCTAGCCAGGATGGCTAGCCAAGATGGCTAGCAAATCAAGTCAGTCAGTAGCGTTAGTATGCTATCTGTTCTCTTGCCTCTAAATTCTGTGCAACGATCTGGAAGTATACCAATCTCCAAGTGTTTTTTAGGACATAAAAGAATATTATAGTATTTCAGATGCTCTAACTTGCAACACAGGCCCATGGACACTTAAATGTGGTTCTTGAAAACTGGGCCTTAACGGTAAATATGACAATTTAAAGCCATGGTAAAATAAGAGATTAAGGTTTGTTCTACACAGACTTGTGATGGACACTTACTAGTAAACTAAAATAGTATTTTCCAAGGGAAAATAAAAAAGATAGGTAGGGAACTTAAATGGAATTTCGATAAACCAACTGCAATTGTAACAAAGTTGGTTGTTACAAATTCACTGCAAAAGACAGATATCTATTTCAATTAATTTACTTCAATTAATTTAATTAAATGAAGCTAGTATCACAACTTGATTGAATTCCTGTCTCTCTCTTAATGTCCATGTAAATACTTTAACATTTTCAGGATCATTTTGAGATGCCTGCTCTTTAGACCAGGCTCCATATAAATTAGCATGATTGGAAAATAGATGTCTTTTCCTCATTAGACAAGGAACATTAGACTAGCAACATTCACTAATAATTTCAGATTTCAGGTATTCAAAATACATATTTTCTCTCTCAGGAGAAGATAAAACACCCAGCAATGCAGCAGCTGAATGTAGTAGAATTTTATTTTTTGGGGACAAATCTGCTACACTTTTTTTGAGGAGCCGGTGCTAGCTTTTCTTCCATCAATTCACCATGTACTTGCTTCAAACATAACTAATGTTAAACCTGTCTGCTGATGCTCTAAAACCAAAATATTATTTGTGAAAAATTTGTCACAGAAGGCAAAAATGTTCAGTATACTAGAATTGCATGAGACACATCCTCATTACCAGAACTGTGAAACTAACAATTCCTGTTATTATAAAACAATGCTGTTCTGGATGCTACTGCAGAAACCTCTTGGGAATTCTTACTGCTGCTTTTTCTCCTATACCAGAAGGTATTTCTTGTTCAGCAGGAGTGCTCAGACTAGATCAAACCTCTAACTATCCTACTGCAATGCAGTCTCATCATTTTATAATGTCTTTGTTATAAAATACCATGGTAAAAGCAAGTAGGGAATTTTGTGCATTGTTGACAGCCCCATCAGTACCTGAACTTGAGGGCATTGATTCTGCTCCTTTGAATCTACCCAAATCAGCCTTACAGGACAATGCAATCATCCAAACTTATAGAATCATAGAATAGGTAGGGTTGGAAAGGACCTTAAGATCATCTAGTTCCAGTCCCCTGCCATGGGCAGGGACACCTCACACTAAACCATGTCACACAAGGCTCTGTCCAACCTGGCCTTGAACACCGCCAAGGATGGAGCTTTCGCAACTTCCATGGGTAACCCATTCCAGTGCCTCACTACCCTAACAGGAAAGAACTTCTTCTTTTTATCCAGTCTAAACTTCCTCTGTTTAAGTTTGAACCCATTACACCTTGTCCTGTCATTACAGTCCCTAATGGAGAGTCCCTCCCCAGCATTCTTACAGGCCCCCTTCAGATACTGGAAAGCTGCTAGGAGGTCTCCACGCAGCCTTCTCTTCCCCAGGCTGAACAGTCCCAACTTTCTCAGCCTGTCTTCATATGGGAGATGCTCCAGTCCCCTGATCATCCTTGTGGCCCTCCTCTGGACTTGTTCCAACAGCTCCGTGTCCTTTTTATGTTGAGGACACCAGAACATAATGCACAGTACACAATACTCCAAGTGAGGTCATAAACCCATAGAGTAAGAAAAATAGGACTAAATTTATATAAATTTTAAAAAATTATGGGCATGAATCCATAAAGCAAAGGGTTCGTGACCTACTCACCAGATGATGGAGGCGTCGATTTTCTGGAACTAGGAACGATGTCACCCAAACTGGATGAAGAGTTTCCTCCTGATTTACTGGAGTAAAGCAACAAATTAGTTGGATGTTCTTTACCTTTCTCAGTAGTTACTCATTTTTCACCTGCCTTCTAAAGGTGCAGCTAGCTGAGAGACAGTATTTCTGGCAGCAGTACAAAATATACATCTTACACAAAACGTATATACATTTCTAGGACTGAGTAACTGCAAACATCAGCCATGTTCCTTGTTCTGCTGTGCAACTTCATTCTGCTGCATATGCTTTCACTACCTCATGATCTTAATGAAATCCAGTCACTAATGTGACTACTGATATATAATTATTAATACTAACACTCATTGCTAAGACTAATTCTTAAGCCAATGAGCATATCTGTGTCCTTTAACAGAAGAATTATTGGTAGCTCCCTAATGAAAATGTTAGTATGTTTGCCTAACATCTTTTCAATTTAATTAAAGTAGAAATTCTTTTGCTGTCTCAATATAAAGTAGCACTTTGGGAAAAAAAAAGTCTTTGAAATGAAGACAAAGCAGTCTAGGGTTTTGTCAAGTTCTGCCTATCCAAGTTGTGAAAATAAAACAATATTTTTAGTCATTTGATTTGTTACCATAAAGATAAAAGCACTGAAAAGAATGTAAGAAAGGCTATTTCACTTTTCTAATAATTCTTGTGAGAGTACTATTTTCTACTTCATCTTAAAATACTAGCAAGATGTGTAGGACAGTGTTATTTCCAGTGAGAAGTTCTGGTGAATGGAAGCCTTTACAATTTGGAAAGTGTCTGAGTCACCGGGTCAAATTTGGCTGTATCAGAAGCATAAGGAACTTCAGGTCCCCCTGCTGAGGACAGCACACATAGGAAAGGCATTTCACAGTTAGCAAATGCAACTGAGCACTGTAGCATCCTGGTCTTCTCCTAGCATAGACTTGTTCTTCAAATATGGCTGCCCTTCCTACTGAAGTAGGGAATCCTCTCTGGATTCCCAAATGTTCCCCAGCTGTTTTCCCAATGCTAGATCCATATGCTCAGAAATCCTGGAAATATTTGTTTCCTGTATAGTCAAAGGGAAGCAAGTAACATTTGCATCCACATGTGTTTATGTTTACTGGAAAATTACTTTGTTAAGAATTCCACAGTAAAGGTAACATTATTACCATCTTGCAGTATGCAGTATTGTTCAATACATTTAGAGACTAAATGGCTATTTTTATGTAATGACAGCAACAGTCAGAGACAGGGAAAGATTTGACGTAAATCTTCTATCATAAAATGCAGTATTCTTAAAAGCTGTACTTGTAGGAATTGAATTTGACAAGACCAAAAAATGTTTTCCCTAAGATGTACCTAACAGTCATTGGCTTCAGCTTACAAATAAATTGATCTAAACTAAATTTTCTGTAACTTCTAAAATCAGCTTTAAGGATGACTTTAGAAGGTTTCAAAATTGCAGGATCATGAAAGCAAGTAACAAATGCTAAAAAATTTAGGGAGACCAAAAATTGTGCCTGTGCACAGTAAATGTAGCAACTGCAGCGTATATTTGCAAATAGTTTATGAAAATAAAATTGAACAGTAGCCACAGCAGAACACTGCAGAGTACCAAGCTAAACATCCACCTTCCTTCTCAAATGGTAATTACATTAATTATATAAATAAATATTACTTCCTTCACTGGTTCAATTACAATAATTTAATAGAAGTATAGCATACACAGCATTAACTTCCAAGTTGTGCCACAGTTCATGCTACGATTTTTAATGTTTTGTCATTATTACCTGGAGTAGAATTTTCCTTGTTTTGCCTTTTGTTCATGCTGCAGCCTCATGTTTTCTAGTTTGACTGGGCTTGGTATGAATCCGATTTCACAGCCTTCCTTTACCAACCTTCCTATCCACCAGTCATTATTAAATTTCTACAGGTAAAAAAAGAAAAAAGTGATATATTAAGAAAATACGGTATTTGTCATGATTTTCTTACTATTTTTAGTTTGCAGTTTATCCATTTTACGTAATTCTTCCCTGCATTTAATCACTGTACTATATTATTATGGCAATGAAGGATGATGGCAATATCCAGAAATACATTAAAATAATGATAACTTGCAAATTATTAAATTGCCATAGTATTTAGCATAAACCTTTCTTCACAGACTTCATGATTCTCCCTGGCTGTTATTTCCATCCACTTCCCCATCTTTATTGTTTTGTGCCTCACAGTTTTTTCTCCCTACACATGTAAGCTGCTTTTGCTCTCCCTTGGTGTTTCTCCTTGGAGGACACCAGAGATTTCTTCTGATCTGCTTCTACCCACTGCAACAATTTTTACAGCTCTGTAATAATTTATTTTTCTTATTGCATTATATTGAGTTCTCTATTTGAAGTACAAAGTACTACTTCTCAAACTCCCCCGCTTCTCTGAACTCACTAAAACCCTCTGAAATACGACTACATCCTGCTTCTTATATATGCTTACTGCATACAGCTCATGTGATCTGCATCTTAAATGTACTATCATAGATCCACAAGCAATGGGTATATTTGTATAACTGAAAACCCCTTATGATTATACAAATGCACTGAATTTCAGCTATATGAAATATGAGATAATGACTGCTCTAATCACTATTTTTTTATACACAGCATTTTTTGTTTTGCAGAGATCTGTAGAGCAGAACTATTTGTTTTTTCTTTATTATTAATTCATTTTTGGGTGAGAATAGGTCACTTATGTATATCCCCATATTCAATGTTCTAGGAGTTCCATGGGAACAGCCCTAAACTACGAATTTTGGATAGTTTGGATTATTTATGAAACTGTAAGAGAACATCTGAATGAGAAGAAAAGCTTCCTTCTTGAATCTGAAGCTATGAATGTATACATTATAGTGCACATTTAATTATTTAATAAGTAGTTTTATCAGCGGTACAGTTAGGACTAACACAGGTAAAATGTGTGGGCTCCCATTAAAAGGAATTATTTTACTAAGAATACAATGTTGGTGGATAAGTCATACACAATCTAAATTGCAGTATTATCTTTCATTTTGGCGACGATAGGAATATGATTCTCGAAACAAACTTCAAGATATTTAGCTTACAAAAAATAAAGATTAAAGTCACTTTAAAGCTCCTAAAATATAAGGGTATCTATAATATTCATCCTGTGGGATGCCTTTATGAGTAGGAATAACAATATTTAAAAGGAAGATAACCTGGAATAGCATTTTTCAAAGCTGTATTAGACAGAAATATATTATGAAAACCATAACCTTTCATCACAAAATGCTAACCAAATATATGCATGTGTATTTAAAATATACTGCAGGATAATATAGGTGGAGGAAGACTATAGCAATTGAGCCAGTGGAAGTGTCATTATGGAACTGCTCTAGGGTATACATGAATTCTGCAGAAGTAGTATCATTAACTTTGTAAAAGTAAGAGATAGACAACTAAAACCCACCACTAAATCAAAACATGAACAGCCACTACTTCCTTATGCTGCTCTATAGTACAGCAGGCTACTTTGCAATCACATTAATCTTCTGCAATAGCGAATATCTTGGCAGCAAGGTGTCCAGCTCTCAAGGTGCAGGCTGGGGTGAGCAATTCTCTATAATGCACCTGTGCTTGGAGTGTCATGGCTAAAGATGAATTAAAGGCAAAGCTGAATTAAGGCCACACACCAAAACCTCAAAAGATTCAGGAGCAACTATGGTGCAGTGCTTGTTTCTTCTCCTTCATCTGTATATGTACTGAGCTTTAATGAATGCAACCTGACAATGAAAATAATCACTGCAGTACTTTTCACCACTGCCCTTGTACATTTTGAACTGAGGTTTTTTTTTTGTTTGAGTCCTCTCAGCAGCACACTCCTCATAGATAAGAACAGAACAACACCGAACCAGTGTGGCATTAGTATGCGGGGAAAGTTACTGAAGACTTCATTATTTCTAGCAACCATTTCAGTATAAACGCTACATTTTATAGTCAAGTATGTTTTTTTGCTTTTCATCTGAAGAAATAATTAAGCTTTGGACATTTCAGTTCTCCCAGCATTAACTATAGGGACCACCAAAAATACTGAAGGAGCAGTATCTGGTGGGATATAGCACTGGAGAGTGAACAGAGCATGACCACAGAAGATGGAGAGGGAGGATGTGACTGTTCAGGGAAGAGCTGCTGTTTGGGGCACCCTCCTGAAGAGGTTCAACCTGCCCAGATGCAACAGCTGCTACCGAACACAGGACCAGAGAATCCAGGTCCAAGTGTAAATCCTTGTGGGTCTCTTCCTACCTCTCCATCTGGCCTGGGTGCAGGATCCCTTCCCCAACCCCGTTCTGACTCTAGCACTGCCAGACAGTCAACTTTCCTTAATTATTTAGAGAGAAAACCAGGTATTTGTAAAGGCAATTATCACTGAGTGCCTGTTCTGTTGCATCTGAAGCTGCAAGAATATTTGAATCTATTTTTCCATTCCTTGATGCTAGATGCAGTCACACACAATATAACAACTCAGCTGAGCTAAGCTTCCTTTCAAGGCATTTCTGAAGATCCAGAAAAGTTCAGGAAACTTTTTCTTCTTCATTTTCTCCCATGCATACTTACATGTGAGTTTAAGTTTTTCTGGGAGGAAAAAACATAAATTATAGAGAAGATCTGCTAACACTATATTTCTGGTTCATATGGAAACAGGGAAAACACTTGATGCAAAGTCTGAGATTATGACCTCATTTGAAATGCAGACAGAATAGATGACTGTACAAAATCATTTATCTAACCAAACTCTGCTATATTTTCCAGTGCTCCCAGTCTCAGTGATGATTTTCTTTTGATAGGACTCTGTACCTGCTTATCTCTACTTCTGTCACAACAGAAAATTTTTTTGCACTATCAGAAAACACATTTCCTTTACTATATACAATCTGAATTCAAATTAACCTTTTTTTTTTGTGTATTTAACATATATGGAAAAAGATTATCATTAGTCATCAATATGAAGGCATTAAAGTCTATTGCTTGTGTTCCCTTAGCCTCTGTACACCTGTATTTCTACCTGTTTATTAGCAGTGTTCATTGTTTCCATGAAGCACCTGCACTAGCAGATTCATTGTGCATTATCCTAACTACTGAGGGATTTTTCAATAAACAAAAATGGGCAAAGATATAACTTCAAATGCATGGCTAGGTTGTTCTCATCCTTAAGTTCTTAGTTCTTCTGCTATAAATTTCTATTTCCAGGCGGATTATTTCATGGCAAAACACAATGGAATATGACCAGAAGCTGGGAAAACTTGTAAAATGGGGGAATAATTCAGAAGGGATTAGGGAGCTGTTATGGAGGGCCTCTATGGGAAAGCTACTAATTTATTTATTTTGTATTGTTTTTCAAGAAGCAGAGAATCCAAATGATTTCAGGTGTTTGATACTGTAAAAATTGGAAATTTTCAAAGCCAGACTACAGAAGAAATCCAATGCAGCTAACAAGAAGTGTCTTTTTTGACAGCTGTTATCATCATGAAACATCACATCAGTTCTTCAGTGTGTAACTGTTAAAAGATTACTGCCTGTGCCAGAGAGGTAACAACAGTGAATAAAAGGAGACCTGAGGATTCTGGGGTTAACTGAGATTCAGTCTCACAAATAAAAGAGAACCAACCCTTAGCTGCTGAATCACAATGAACTCTCATAGTACTAGAATGGTAAAATCGTGAAAAATTATATCACTCAATATGCAGATGTAGATTTCTAAAGCTCAAAATAAACTATTTTTACTAAAGAAGAAAAGCATTTGCTTTCCAAACTTCATTAATTTGATTGTAAGGATATTGTGCCATAGCTCTTATAAAAATAGTATTTTAAAGAATGTTCAGTTCCTTATTTTATAGCATTTGCATAGTGCAATGTGAAGTGTTATCTTAATATTAAGAAATAGCAGCACTACTACTCAGATAGACCCTCAAAGGGATATTCACTTACTTGCCTAGTTTTACTTACTTCTTTAACATGAAGAAAATCTTTAGCCTCAAATGAGATGGCCATGCCTGGGACTGGAACATCATCATCGTGAGCTGCACTGTACCCAACATTTGTCCGAACTGCAAATGCAACTGGTTTTGTCTGCAAAACAAAGGATAAACAACATGAATATTTCCCTTGCAAACACATACATATATGCAGATGTACACACAGACCACAATTTATGTAAGTTATCTTTTTAAAAAAAGCATCCATGTAGAACATCACATTTACTTACCTCAGTTGTTTAATATCAACACGTTTGGTAGAATATGAGATCTTTTTCTAGCTACTAGCACTCTACAGTAAGTTTGAAGTAAGTCAAACGAGTAATTAGAAATCATAAAGCAGTTGGCAATTCATATATTATGTGCAGCTTGCAGTTCTGCTGCCACACTTGCCTGGAGCTATGGAGGGGTACACCCCAGCCCCCACACAGTCTTCAGGGAAATCATAGATTAGGAGAAGCAGTGCCAGCAGCTTCCAGTAACCCTAAAGCAAGACGTCTCACTGCAGAGCCATTCTGAGAGCAAAGTAACGTGCCCTCAGGTTGTCAGCTCGTTACCAAATACCAATGACATGGAAATTTACTAGTTCCCATAATTTATCCTATGACCTATCGTGGTAGTTGATAGCAATGTGTTACAGGATTTTCACAAGCTTTATTTTCAAGCAGCAGGTGCAGAAAGAGTCAGCAGCCCTCTGGTCCCACAACTGCTCTCCACCCTCCTATACAACTTCTCTTTCCAAGCTCCACTGATGCTGAAACACCTTTTGACAGTTAAGCTGTTAGCAAAAGCTGCTCAGCCCAGCCTACAGCTACAGAGGGCTTCCTCTTCTCAGAATGCAGTAGAACAAACTTTATTCTGCTTTAGTCTATGCCAAACAACACCTTGAGCTTGTTTTCCTGACAGAGGATCCCTGGAACCTACTATTGTCCTACCCCAGGCTAAGCTTTTAGCCCACCTCCAAATCCTCCACACTGCTGTTATAATTTAGTCTGAAGTCCCTGTACATTATGGCTTGTAAAATATTTTTAAAGACGGGAACTGAGTCTCAGGGGTGCTCACGAGGGACTGTGGAAGGCGTGACATAACTTAGCATCTTAAAATATACTAAAACTTCTACCAGACAACAATTTTAGCTTTATTAGTTGGTATCCATCATCACTTCAGCTTGACTAAAAATACAGCATTTTGCTCAGATGACAAGCATAAAAATTGTCTCATTTCCTATGTAAGGAATTGCTTCCATTTATTCTGAAAAAAGAGACTATGAAAAGCATCCCCTGCTTCATGACAGCAAACCTGAACCCCTGAAACCAAAAATCATGCTATACTTTTCTGATTACTAAAAATCCCTGCCTGCTCCATCCAGACTTACTCTGACAACCTGCACAGTGCTAGGGGACAAAAATCTGCCACTTTAAAATACATGATAAAATAATGAGGAGATGAATAAATAATTCTAAAGACAGTATCATGTTACCTGGCCTGGAAGACAGTTGGAAATAAAGGGAAAGTAAGTTCCCTGTTGCTTAATTTAGGTCTAATGTGCTGTAAAAGCCATGGGGTTCCAATAAAGCAGATTTTAAAACCCCTTTAATAGCCCTAAATTTGAATGAATTACCACAGTCAAACAATTTACATCTCAGTGCACATTCTAGGAAGGCTTTTTAATTTAGGAGGAGAAACAATGAGCTCCTTCATAACAGTGGGGTTGAGAGAGTATCTGTAGCCAGAAGTGAAACAGGCAGTTCCAACAGAAGTAAATTTTGGGAGGGGATTGCAGAATGGACTTCATATTTATGTGATATTCTGTGTCTAAATACGTATTTCTATGAAGAGACGTTCAGGAAATTACTGGAAAAAGACATTATCATGTCTGTTCTTTCTTCTAGAATTAGTGGAAAAAGTCTTAAGAAAGGTTGGGTAGAAGAAATGGTGGGTAGAAGGACTCTAAAGAAGTACCATTTTAACAGACACTTATTTAAACTGGAAAGCCTATGGCACGCTAAAATATAGTTACGGGTTGAAATCACACATCCCAAGCGTTCAATGTCTTTCTTGGTGTTTAGCTGGAATCAGAGTATTGCAAATAGTTGATTGCTTTTCTTTTCAGGTCTCCTGAACAGAAATGATATGTTAACAAAGAGGAGTGCTATGTGAAATGCAGTAATAAAATAAATAGACAATTTTTTTGAAGTGTCTTTACTTTCAGCAAGGAAAATCCTATTGCTATTGAACATGCTGGACATGTTACTCAATAGATACAGGTGGTATAAACAACATGATTGTATTTGCACTGTTAACAGAAAAAAAGTTCAAATCAGGAATAGTATTAAAAAAACCCTACAGATATATCTGGTAAGTGGATTAAATTCATCCATTAACAGGGAAAATACGTAGAAATATATGTATAACAAGGGAATTGGTTTAGATGAGTTTAGTAGACGTTCTTATTCACTACCATCCTGTTAGAAAATGATAGACACATTATTTTTAGAAATATGAAAAACACAATAAAACCCCCCAATAGCTAGCTGAACTCATTGTGTTGTTGGGTGTGTTTCTCATACCCAGAACTTCTGCAGTGTGCTGCAAAAGGAGTTAAGGCACCTAAGAGAAATTTCTGGACTCCAGTATGAAAGAAAGGTATGCCCCTTACTAAGCCTGTGGTAAGTTAAGCTTCTCATTACGCAGATGAACTATTAGAAGGGCATCAAGATAATTACATATCTAAAACCGGGCATTTATGAAAATGGCCATCCAAAAAATAAAACCTGGTGATTCCTCTACAACAATTTAAAAACCTTGCGGTCTGAGTATGTCCACTTCCTAACAGCTCAAATTTGTATCTTACTGGACTCCTCTACTATGCTCTTAGTTGTTACCAGCACTCAGCTACCCAACGCAAAAGACTATTACAGAATGCCACAAAGAACATAGTCATACAGGCACTGAATTCAGTGACATAATGTATCTTCCTTAAAAATAAAAGATAACAAATTACTGGGTTTTACTATTCATAAAAACCCACAGTTTTCCTGAATTTTAAAATTACAGACTAATAGAGTTGATGCTCTCTATGCTATTACTCATTTCAATACCGAAAAATACAGATATGAATAAGCATTAAATTGTCAAATCTAAACAATACTTCATCATTAAGTAGTACAGCATGGAATAAATCATTCATTGTTATTAAGAATGATCTTTTTGTAAAGCATAGTAAACTGTCATTGTAGAAATGAATCTCAGAACAAGAATGGAAATATTAAGGAACAACTTTTGCCAAACACTGATAAGGGGGATAATATGCTTTCTTATCCATTCTTGCATTTGCTATATCCTCTCATGAATATAAAAAACGCTCAACAGAGTATTGTGACTTACTCCTAATAGTATCAGTGGATGAAAGAATTTAGGCTGACTAAAGACTCCAAAACCTCTGCTGCACTGCAACAGACATCTTCAGCAAGTAAACGTCCTTGACATACTTCTAAGAAATGATCTAGAATTTCCTATTAGAGGGCACAACCCAGGAAAAAGAGAATAATGGAAACTGCTCCAGAACTATCTTAACATGAAAGATAAGTAGTAGGTAAAAAAACCTCTGTCATTTTCTGCAGGTGAAAAAATACTGTAAAACTCTGACTGGAAAAAACAAAGCAGAACATTGATCTACAGATCTTCACAGAAATGATGTGTCCCATTTTAGATACTTGTCATACTGGTAGAAAGGGAGACTGAAGTACCATGGGATTAGACTACAATAATTCATCTAATTGAATATTTAAAACTAATTAATTTATAAAAGTTAAATGCTAAGCGTTTTTACATAAATAAATAATTCTGAAGGTGTCACAGAATTGTCAAGCTACTTTTTTTTTTCTTGAACTACACTGCCTTGAACTAAAAAAAAAATAAAATAATCCAGCTGTTATGTAATTAGGGCCTTATGTAATTCTTTTTTCTTTACATATGCATACGTATATTTTAAATGATATCTAGCATCTGCTTACATATCCTCCAGTTCTAAAATTAGACTAGGTCAAAACAGTTAAGCACTTTCTGTTCACTCTCCAAATCTCATGAAAATGTGATGTCAGTTTAACATTCAGTTAATCCACAGCCTGGACCATAATGACAGATGTTCCCAGATGTTAAACAGTTTAATATTTCATCTCTCTCAAGAGAAACAATGTGGCCTAAAAAAGTTCAGTTATCTTCAGAATGAACATTTCCACTTTATTTTTCCTTTTTTCCTCCGTAAAAAAATACAACATTCAACAGACCAAATATCCCCACAAGGAGAACATTAACCAGACCATGGACTACCATCATCTGTACCACTAGGGCAGCAGGGAACACATGCTGGAGTGGGGTTCCTCAAGAAACAATTTCAGCTTCTGGTTTAAATTCAGATTATGAATCAATAAAACCTCATTCACCAATTGCTAACCAACTCTGGCTGTACAGTTTTGGTAGCGGACACAAATTCAAACAGGAATAGAGAGACCTTACTTAATTTTCACTTTTTCTATCTGTTTCTCACTTCTTCCTTTTGGTTCACAAGTTATATTCACTTTACACATCTTCATGCCAACCTTTCTTACTAAGTTAATAGAATTTACAGTATTATTGTCCTCTACTACTTATGTTCCTTCACCCTTGTTTTATCACTAACTTGTATTGAATGCATTACACCAACATTTGCACATTGTATCTGCCTCAGTCAATTTATCAGTTGAAATGAGTTTGCACCTGCTTGGTTGAATTTCTATCCAAGAAATATTTCACCCAATAACAGAACAAAATGGTACAATCTGTTCTCTAGTAATGTACTTAAAACATGACAAAGCCCTTTTTTTCTTGTAACTTGTTTCAGATTTCTTATGCTGTGCCATAAACCCAGTGGATGCAGCCCCTGGGGATCCCAGACAAGGAGGCAAATTTTCTGACACAGAATTTGCTCTCAGAACAGGTCATCTGCCTTATGGCCACTAATTTTGGGAATGTTGCTTGATAACTGAGGTATTTCTATTCCCCATCCACTACCAGAATGTAAGAAAAACAGATGAGAGCATTCTCCAAAGCCTTTTCATTTACACCTGAAGTTGTTCTATCTAAAGCAACGATTCCAGGGCTAAAGAAACACAAGCAAGGCTCAAGGCTGCCTCTACTTTCTTCAGCAGTAGCTGATGAGGATCTAGAGTCCCTTATCCATCTCATTTCTCACTCTGTTACATCATTCCCACACTAGAGGTTCACTATTTACACCAGTTCAAACAAAACCGAATGCTAATCTGAATGCATCTTTCATGAGGGCAATGCCAGCAAAGTCAAGAACTGGCTCAGAGAATTACTTTAGTTACCATTTTGTCAAACTGCTTGTCAAAGTCAGCATCTGTGGTGAAGTTTGGAAAATTTATCTCAAAGTACATCTCCTTCCTTACCAGTTCCACATAAATGCTACGCATCCTTCATCACAGCCACTTTTTACAGATGCCTGTAACCTTGTCCTGAAAGCAAGGAATTATTTTTCTCCAGAGTAATGAATATAATGTGTCTCTCTTGAAACACTACCAGGTTCACAGTCCTGAAAATTTAAAACACCATACAGGGGTTTTTTTCAGCTTAAGAAAGATGATACTACTGCTGAACTTTTCATTAGTGGTCTTGGTAGGGAGTAAATATGTCAGACAATGACCTACATTTGGCACTATTTCCACAGAGTAGCCCTGTACGCAATGAAATGGGGCTATAAGCAATATTAATACCTCACACAGGACAAAGATCAATAGCAATGTGATGGCCTGACGTCACTTTATTTTGCTCTGCTGTTGAGACTAAGAGTCAAATATATAAAACAAAAGCAGTTTAAAACCTAGATGGTTTACAGAATTAAGTGATTTTAATTATTACTTTACAGAAGTTTAAAATGATATGAAAGATATACCGTCACAAAAACAGGTCAAGAATGCAAAAATAAACAAAAATGCTAAAAGAACTTTGCTATTTTTTATTCTGTACACTAACCTATACATCTGTTACACAAGAAACAAAAGTTAAGCCCACATGAGTACACAAGCAATTCGCGTCCTAAATGCTGATTATTGCTGGAGCCTCATTACAGATAAGTAATTTACCAATCTCTAGCAATAGCATCTGCCCAGCAATCTCATTGCTGAGGAAGCAATGACAATTCATGGATGTTAGATAGAAAGCTAGAATATACCTCCTGTCGCTAAAAGTAGAAATAAATATTATGACTTTCCAGCAAAGATTAGGCTTTCTTTTATTGGTGTAGGCGTACGTATCAAACAAATCTGGTAGCAAGAGAGAACCACAGAAGAATTGAGGTTGAAAAGGGCCTTTGGTGTCACCCAGTCCAATACCTGCCCAAAGCAGGTCTGGTTACATCAGGCTGCTCAAGGCTGTGTCCAGGCATGTGTTGAGCACCTCCAAGAACAGACACCACAACCTCTCTTGCATCCTGCTCCAGTATTTGACCACTCTCATGGTAAAAAAACATACAGGAACTATAGTTCACTCATACATCTATGAGTGAGGGACCTTATCTATAATGAACAACAAATACTCGATATTACACTGCAGTATAGGAAAATGAAGTGTTATTACAAGTAGGAATTGCCAATTTCCAGTTTTAACTGTAAGTGGTCTAAAAAGTGGGGTTCTTTTAACCACTAGGTCAAGGGCTTTGTATGTGTGCGTGTGTGTGTGATATACTATTACTTCTGGTTAAGACTGCAGTTGTATTACTTTCCTACGGCAGACAGCACTGCTCTCATAACCATCTAATGCCTGAGGCTTGTCTCGGATTAGTGCCTCCCTGTGCAAGGTGCTATACTCAGCACTTCCAACAACTGAAGAAGCTGAAATAAAAAAGTATAGTGGGAGAAGAAAACACAATAAACTTGTCATTACTAATTAACAGCCTGAGTACAACAGTGTATAATGAAATTTAAACTCTCCTGAATTATTTAAGGCTATCAAAAGAAAGCATGGATGTCTCCTGAGGCATTTGGGAGAGAAGTGGTCAGCCAGAACAAGTAGTCCTGGAGCCAACTGTCATTACTGACTCAGGCACTGAGAAATTATTTGATCTGAGTACATTTTAACATCTATTTCCAAAACTGAGGCAACGTGAACTATGCCCAGCCATCACCACCATCTGCACGCTAGCTTACCAAAAGCTGGCTCACCAAATTCTTGCCAAGGAAACATTGCAACCACTGCTCTCCAGGGCCTGACACTAACATGCAAGAGCTGCCAGCAAGGAGACATGCCCATCACAAAAGCCATCACTGTGATAAGCCTTCCTTTTGGACTCTCTAGGCAGGTTGCAAGTGTTGCTGCCTGGACACTCAGCTATTAAAGCTTAAGCGTGATTTTCCTTAGGACTGAGACCCATTTGATGCGAAATCTGCTGAGGAATCTCTGAATCCTTTCAGTTCCTTGGTATACCAGATAGAGCAGTGCCTGCTCTCAATGGTGAAGAAGGAAATTTAACACATCCAGCTGGTACAAAAGAGAGTCTGCCAGATCCTTTTCTCTTACAGAACAGGTAGGTTTAAGAGATTTTTTTTTATCCTCTTGAGATACTTTTGTTACTATTTTAGCTCATCTTCACACACAGCTTGAAAGTTATTTTTCCTACTTCCTTTTACGAAATCATATCTGAATAGAGAGTCACCAATGTCGGTTTACATTCAGCTCAGGAGGCAGCAAAGACTGAAATAGCTTTAGTGACGCACAACTGAGCTTTCTCATATGAGTGGGGTCTTTTTTTATTAGAGCATAATGCCAAAACTCATCGGTGGCTGTGTGTTGTTTGCATGCAAGTGTGCCAGGAAGGTGGCTCTTCAGTGCCACCCACTTGGGGAGTTAATGGGAACAACTGGAAACAGGCACAGCTGAAGAAGTCTGTTTGTGCTTATGGAAAACATGCTTATTCTGGCAGCAAAAGCCAGTAGATGAAAACTGTCATTTGCAACAAAAATACTGTTGGGATTTCAAATTCTTTTTTTCAATGTCAGAGTGAGGACATTTTATGCTTATGAGACATTTTAAGCTTATGAGACAGCATTTTAGTAGATCTTAGCTTTTTGGCTAAATTGAGGTTCACATAGATAAAAGATCTGCAGTAACATTTTCAGGCTGTTCACAAACAAATACCATCCAGGAAAAGCATAAAAGCATGTTGTGACACAGTAAGCTAAAGTAAACACTAAATAAATCAACAGTGCAATGGTTGGCTAAAAATGTAAATACTATTAACAAAAGCTCCTGAAAAAAGCAATATAATTGAAAATGCTTCTTAATTCATTATTATGCATGCAAGTTTTATTGCTAGTTCCAACATTTAAATGATTTTGCATTTCATTCTTTTCAACTGGATCAGAAAGTCTCTATAACTGCTAGAGCCAAAGGCTAATGTTGTTAAAATGTTTCTCTTTTACATAATAAGTTAAGCATGTGGTTTATAAGAAACTATGCAGAAAAATTCTTCCTTTATTAGAAATATACATTATGTAGCTAGAGTTATCTATTTCCAGGAGTTATGTTATATGAATACATGTTCCAAGGATGGTACTTCAGCGTTTGAAAAGTCAAATTTTATATTAGCTCTTAACTAATATGCTGAACAGAACCTGAGAATTTATGTCAGCATATGGTAAACACTACAGCTGACTCAATGCTCCTGCCCCTTTCACATAATTACAATTTATGGCCATAGCTTATGTAGTAATCATAGAATGATAGAATGAATCATAGAATGGTTTAGGTTGGAAGGGACCTTAAAGATCATTTAGTTCCACCTGCCCTTCCATAAGCAGGGGCAACTTCCACTATACCTTATCCATTAGACATGCTTATCCATTAGACTACATTTTTAACTAACTATTATTTCTGTAAGTATTTCACTATCTAAGATAATTCTCATATGTAAATTCAAATGGAATCTTTTCCAAAAATCTCCCTGACAGCCTAGATACAGATTACAGAAATTTTAACTTGTAGCATACACATTTAAACTGTGCTGGAAGAGCATTTATTAAAGTTGAATGCTAAAATCCCAGGCTCTGGGTAAATGAAAATGGAGGTATCTTTAACTTAGGGGAATGGTATTGCTATCTTTAACTTAGCCCTCATTGTGTACACTACTATGGTACCGTCATTAACTTCACAATCATATGCCCTCCTCACTTCAGTACTGTACCTTACTTACATTCAGGAAGGCCCTCCCCTTGTGACAGACTGTCCTGGGCTTAAAATACAACACAGATCAAGAATGTATGAAACACAGGGAGCTTTCTACAGACTCTTATACTCCCATGATGGATTAAATTCTGCCATCAAAAAGTAAGGCTCACCAAGTTCAACTGAGAATGGCAAGCAGTCTCTAAGGGATGAGTTATCTCTTAAGATGGCATCTGTCCCTGAAGCAGGGAACTAAAGCACCAAGCTCTTGCTATTCAGGCATACCAAATCCTACCCGCTACTCAATGTTATGGTCAGAAGGTTTCTTAAATTTGTCAATCAACACTGTTATAAACTTTTGTTCTCAATCTGTGACTTAGTGGTCCAGCTGCAACACTGTAAGGACAAATCAAAGCTCACACAGCATCTGCACAAGGCCCCACAAAAACAAGAAATCACTAGAGAATTGGATACAACTATCTTCTTAATATGCAGCAAATACAACAATGGGGCACTACAAAAAAGAGAACAAGAAAGCAATGAAATAATCAACAACTGCTTGTTAAATATAATCAGTCTATACAGCAAAGACTATAGCATTACGTAATTGCACAGGAAAGTTAAGCTAGCACAAACCACTTTACAGCTTTCATTTTCTAGCTTTACAGTACCCAATATTGTGTACTTAGTTTATTTATTTTTAAATTTAATTGTGTGTGTATGTGCAATTTTCTGCTTTTAAATAAAACAAACAACAAAATGATCCCTTAAGTAATACATTTCTGGTGTCATGCTGACCTTTTCATATACCACCAGTATGACTGAAACCTTTACATCCACTGCCAAAAACTCCTTGCAACTTCAATCACAGAATTAACAACCTGTAAATGGTTTAATATTCTGTAAGAGGAATAGCACTAGAGCTGAGGCATGCTTTGACTGTGCTCTCAAATATTTGCTGAATGCAGAACAACTGTGAGACTTGGGAACTAGAGCTATTTCATAGACTCAGAGAATCATAGAATAGGTAGGCTTGGAAAGGACCTTAAGTTCATCTAGTTCCAGCCCCCCTGCCATGGGCAGGGACATCTCGCACTAAACCATGCCACCCAAGGCTCTGTCCATGAAATTAATAATTTAATTTTGTTTGAATTAAAGCTGATCAGAAATGTAGTTTATCTGAACTTTATTTTTTTCCTTTTTTTTACGAAGTCTAGCTCGAGCTGATATGAAGCATATAAAACATCAGGACAGACGCCTTAATTTTGGCAGAATGACCCCCTCTCAAAAAAAAAAAAAAAAAAAAAAAAAAGGAGAAATTCTATGTCACTAAACTTCATCTATTATAATTCCCCTGTATCTATTGAAATCCTCCTTTTGCCCTTCAGCCTAAAATGGCCATCATGAGTCCTCATCCTGACCATCACTGTGGCCATTTCTGTCTGGGAGAGCAGTAAGTGCTTAACCCTTTGTCCTGGGTTTAGCAGTAGCAGTCATTTTTTCTTCTTCATAGTATCTGGTGCAGCTGTGTTTTGACTTTCAGTTGGGAACAAAACTGATAACAGGAATGCTTTTAGTTACTGCTCAAATGTTTTGCTCTGAGCAAGGATTTTCTGAGTCTCATGCTCTGCCAAGGAGGAGAGGAGGCTGGGAGGAAGCAGGGACAGGACACCTGACCCAAACTGACCAAAGAGGTATTCCATACCATAGCACATCATGCCCAGGATGTAACTGGGAGTTACCCAGGAGGGCTAGGGCTCTGGGGGTTGGAGGAGGTATTCGGTCAGTGCTCAGTTGGGATGGGGTGTCATGAGTTATCTGTCGGTGGTTGGCGAGATGCTGTATTCTTTTCCCTTGTTATTTCCTTAATCATTATTATTATTGGTGGTAGCAGCAGTGATTTGTGTTATACCTTAGTTACTGAACTGTTCCTCTCTCAACCTGTGGGAGTTGCATTCTTTTGATTCTCCTCCCCATCCCTCTGGAAGCAGGGGATGGCAAGAAAGGGGGGGTTGAGTGAATGAATGAGATGCGTGGCTGGGTTTAAACCCTTATTCTTCTCTTTCCATGCAAATGTTCTTGTGAGGTTTAGCACCAGCAGAGCTGCTCTTGCAATGCAGGGCAGCTCTCCTGCCCTGTAACAGAAGAGTCATGGCCTTGCCCACATGCTCTGGAGTTCCCATTTTACCAGAACAATCTTCCAAAAATTCAGAATTAAATTAGAACACTGCTAGGTTTTCTCTGACATAAGCCAGGAACAAGACAGAATTATGCAGGGGAGAAGCCAACATAAGAGTGGTTAAAAGCCAGGCTTTGGTCCATTCTTTGCCTGAGCCATGCCAAGAGCATCACATAATAAAGGCCTAAAGATTCATGAGAGTTTTCATTCCATTCCTATTCAAAAACACTCACTCACAGTGACATGCTAGAAATGAAATTACTTCTCTTTAATATTTCCTAATATTCAATATTTGCTTTTCCTTAAGACATCTCATTTGGATTCCTTGCTCAGGGCCCAAGATAAAACAGGTTTCCTGGTGGGTGTATGAGATGCAAGAGTGAAGTGCTATGATAATGATATCCTTACAGAATATATTATACAGCTGGTGCACAGCTAGTCATCTAGCCAGCAGATGAAACACTAGCTGGCAATAATCTTATTATAGCCATAGAACTGCTAAGGTTTAGTTCCAGGTTGGATGCAGCAATAGGTATTACAAAAGCATGAAACAAAATTACACAGCATTGTAACAATTTCATCTTTGTAAGAAAAAGAGATATGGTCTCAAAATGCAAAGTAGCAGAAGGAATTCTAATTTGGGTTTCTAGACAGTTCTAATTTACTTTACTTTCTTTGGCTCAGTGGACTAAATTTTCCATAGGTATGCAGGGACATAGTTCCTTAGGCTGAACCAAAGCAAGTCCAGCAGCCAATTCTCAGTCTTACCACAGAATCAACCTGAGCAAGATATGACAAAGCTTATATGATACAGCTTATATCCTTATATGATACAGGTGCCTATCTACACACAGTTGTTTCATCCACAGACAACATGTATTGCACAAACTAGCATCTTATTCATAAACAGCTGTTATTCACATACTCAACATTACACAGGACTTTACATGATTTCACCTGTTGCTGCAATAGGTTCTCCTGGGAAGCATCTGCCACTGGGCTGAGAATCAGCCCTTTTCTCCTCTGACCCCCAGACTTATTTTGTAAGGTTTAGCTTATATTAGAGAAAACCCAAAGCTAATTTCTTTCTCACTGCCACATACTGTAGAGGGGACAAGACTCAGAGGAGGACAGGGATGCTCATCAGGAAACCCCAGATGTAAAATCCAGGGCTATACTCCAAGGAGATCTACAATTCTCTTTGAATTGCTGGTAGTCAACCAGAAGGTTGTAAATAGCCATTATGGCATAACTCACATGCACAAAGTGATACTGGGGATACAGGAAAACAGATGGTACAATTCTGCACTTTATTTAGTTTTTTTTAAATTTAAATGAATTTTATTATTAGGCATATTCTATTTCCATATTTACTCCAAGAAAGTAAAAGACCAGAGTGAAGCCTAAAAATAGACTATTAAGTGGAAATGCTGTTAAAATATTCTATTTTTGTTAATAAAAGCTGTTTACAAGACATGGAGAATAGAGAGACAAAACAAAATTGGTAGATATTCTTTAAGTAATATATTTCATCTAGCTTACATTTGTTTTCCATCCCAAAGAAATACTCTTTGCTAACTTTTCAAATTGGTTGACTTGTATTAAATTCAGGATATCTAGTACTTGTCAGACATTGGAAGACAAAAGCATCTTTCACTGGCTTTCATCTAAAATGAATCCATTTCTGCACCATGGAATAAAACCTACTCTAAATTAATAAAGATGAACACAATATTAACTTTAGGCAGCTTTATAATTTTTATATCACCTTAATGCAACATTAGCTTAAGCTTTAAAACATTAATTGTAAAGTAAAACTTATTTAATATAGTGCCTGATATTATGGTGGGTTTCACATGTGGTTTCACATGAAACAATACAGATTGTGTACCTCACCAATCATCCTCCTTTCATTTGTTTAAACCAGAAGACAACTAACTAATCTTTTTACATACAAGTAAACAATTTAGACAAGTATTTTGTTGTCACTTTGTGTTCTCACCAATATGCTAACTGAAAGGAATTGGAAGTCCAGTGCATAATAAAAATCATGTCTTAATTGATAAAACGGAGTTGTGCAAAAATCTGCATAACTAGAATTTACACAAAGGATACTGCATTTTCTGGAATGGAAAACAAAGATGCTGCCTAGCATAATCACAGAATCACAGAATCTCTAAGGGTTAGAATGCACTGTGAGATAGACCATTGAAAGTCTCTGATTTCAGGAAAATAAATAAAATTAAGGAAAAAAAAATAAAACACCTAGGAAAATAGAAACAGAAGAGACATATTATGAGCAATCAAACCTGGAGAACATGATAAGGGCTTTGCTTTATTTGAATAACTACTAATCATATAAAGATAGGTCACTGTCTTAATAACATATTTAAACTATGTAGCTGTTTACTGAGAATAGAGAATAGGCAAGCAGGGTAAGAGTAATACTTTTGAATGTGCTGGAAATCACAAGTGGGGAAAATAAAATAAAAGGAGCTTTCCTAGGTTTGTTTCTAACCAATTGGTAAAACAGTTTAAGAACTCAAAAGTGGAAAGAAACAAGTTCCCATGAAAAGGAAAAACTCATCAACAAGAGAATGAATGCAACAGTCTACAGGAAAGCAGGTTTTAAAACACTTTCAGTGTATTCTCAAGTAAAACTGCTTCCCATGGGAAACAGTTCTCAGGGAAAAAATTAGTTCAGGAAAGTGACAGGTCCTCAGTGAAATAATATTAAGGGCACAATCACAGACTAACCCACATGGAAAAACGTTAAAAAGTATGTAATCTGAAACTTAGGAAAGAATACTAAAGGGTAAATTAATATGAATACAACAGAACCAATAAATATGGGGAAAAGCCTATGAAATTCTATTAAATTAGTTAGCAATATTTAAAATATTTTTCCTCCAGCTTTTATTGTGTATTAATATTAAAAGTAGATAAATGGTTTGGACAGGAACAGCAATGATGATTAGAGGTGTAGTTAACAGCAGGAAGAACACAGAAACATTACTGATTTTCTAAGTGTCAGGGGGTTTAAGAATAAGTCACACAAAAGCCTACTAAGGAATTGCTTAGGTACAACTCATCCTGAATACCATACCTACAAGAACGGGCTTCTTGGGAATGCTTTGAAATCCCTTTAAGTATTAATTTTATTTTACTGTGTGAGCTTTTTCACATTTACAAAAGTTTAATTTAAAAACCAAAATATCTCAATGCTATTAAACTCATTTAATTTTAGACTTTGTCTCCAGTCTTTGCCAGTTCCTATGTCAAAAGTGTTATTATTTAACACTACTTGATTTATTTTTTTTAAAAAAAAGAAAAATAAGAAAAAAAGAACAAGAAAACACCCCACATAAACAACAACAAAACCCCCACAGAGATGCCATCACCCACCAGGAAATGGACTATAGAATCTAACACTCACAAAACACTCAAATTCTGTCTCTGTTTCACTACTTGCACTAGCTTAGTTAAACTCATACTGGACTACATGGAATCACCACACAGCTAATCTCTCTCTCACACCTCATACTATATTTTTTCTATGAACAGAGACAGTTCTAGTGAATACTTACTTTTTGTCCCCAGAGCAAACAGAGAGGTTCTATAGACATATATATTGCTTTAGTCAATTATCCTTTTCTGGTATTCTATGAACATCTCATGTGTTTATTAATGTGACATCGAAGTGCTATATATTAAAATTCATAAAAGCATTCATATGCAGCTCACAATGGCAATATGCAGGCAGGGAGAGAAGCATAAAAAAAAGATTAGACCCAGAGTGACAGAAGGAAAGATTTTTTTTCTTGGCTCTTAAAAGAGACAAGGTGGGGTTTATTTCAACCAAAACAGTTACTAAGTTGCTGGGCAGAAAACCAGCCTTAAGGAAAAGACCAACTCTACTCAGCGCAGAAGTCACCTTCCTCATTTTGAGTTTTCTCAAATTCATGAGGTTCGCTGTGCTAGTTTTAAGTAGCTTAGGGAGTTCTGAGCAGACTTCAGGCTCAGATTTCAGCAAGAACTTCTCTGTTTGTTTTGTTTCTGTCACTGTGGTAAGAGGGACAAGAGACGACCAGGGCAAAGGAACTGAGTCACCCATAAAGGCGAGGCAGGCCTTGTGTGTGCAAGCAGATTGTTCCTACAGGAAGAGCTGAACGAGTCCTGTTTGCTGCAGTTGAAACAGAGTGTGAACTGCAGAGGGTGCAGCCGTAGAAAACAGACCAAGCAGAGATGGAAGGAGCTGCAACCCAGGTATCACCAAGTAGTGAATGTAGTACATTATCTTCTGGGGAGAAGTAAGACAGCACACAGGCCAAACATCCAGGATTCAACACTTCTAGATAACCCATACCATGAAATACTACAAATTACTGACAGAGATGTAACTTCTAGGAGGCACAGCAGCTGGAAGAGAAGTTAAGAAAAGAATTCAGATCCCATGCAAAGCTTCTAGACACCCCCAGCAGCACTAACCTGTTCCCCAGTTAGAAAAAGGTATTTACTATTAACACTTTTTCTTAATATGTGAAAGTTTTGACCACTGCATGAAACTGAATAGAGATAAATAATGATGTGCTTCCTCTATAGTCAAACAAAAGGCTCTAGATGCATTTAAATGTGTCTCCAGAGGACACAGCTCACACCAGTACAGTTTATACCAGAGAGAACTGCTGCCAGTACTGGAACAGCCCCAGAGTACTACAGACTAAGTTTTGGGCAAATAAAAGTGTAAGGAGGTAACTTGGAGAGCTAGTTACAGTTTATGGAAACATCTGGGAAAACAGCAAAAACGGAAGGGAAGAAAACACAGAAGTACTTGGGCATCTTTTGGAATTGAAGAAGTAGAACATTAACCTTCAGCACCAAGCTTGGTTGCAGATAAAGGACAGCATTTTGTATTGCTGAGAGCCTGCCATGCAGGCTGATGGATGTGGGAAAGATGAATACATGGCCTTGGTGGGAAGCACAGACCAAGATACCCAGCCCCATGAGGAAAAAGGTTAGATTAACACTGGAGACAGTCCCCCCAATCTCACAAGGGATATGCAGGGTGCAACCTGCAGAGAGAAAATGTCTCTGTGTAGGAGATCAGTTAGCAACTTCCTGAGACAGAAGTTTCCACAGAAGGGTGGAAAAGTGGCTCATAAAGCCCATCTTGATCCCTAACAGTAAAGGGGATACCTCTGTAGGGAAGAGAAACAGATGTAGCTGACCACAATCATGGCAGGTGTATCTGTGAGCAGAAAGGTTACAAAAAGACAGAAACAAAGTGGGAAGTATAGCAGGAAATGGAAACTCAGAGGAACCAGAAAAATAGCCAAATATCATGCACTGCTGAACCCAAAGGACATTACCAAGAAGTTAAGGTTAGTATTCAGCCCTGTACCCAGCATCAACCTACAAAACCTAAGGCACAGGTTGAAAAGCCTCAGGTGTCTGCTATTCCCAGGCTGGTCCCAGTCCTAAAGCCACCAGACACTGAAGTAATTTCAACACCCACACTTCCAAGAAACAGGTGACTAAGAAAGTGACAAGAGATGTGAACAAGGTGGTACTCAGGAGGACATCTTGTTCCAGGATAGCCTGCATCAGGGATGGTAACAAAGGAGGGTCAGTTAACCATGGCTGGGCCTCCATAGGCCAGGCAGGGAAGTGTTAGAACTTGCTAATCCAAAGTTTCTTACACCCACCAGAAACATGACATTTAGAACACCCTGACAACTGATAAACTGCTATAGAGGAAAAATAAATAATAAAAAGGCAAATAAGAGAGAAATAGTGAGTCAGCTTAAGCTGTGAAAGAGTGTGTTGGGAGAGAAATTTATGGGATGCTGTTCTGTCACTTGTCTTCAGGCAGTAGCTGACCGAGCTCACTGGGCTACTGGAAGCAGCCCCAGCTTGAAAGCTAGTACACCCTGCACTACAGCACTGCTCATGGAGAAAACTAGCAGTAGTGGTAGATCTGATCTTTAGCTTTAGCTCTGATGTGATAACTACAGAGCTTTCCTCCACTGGCAAAAGCACGGCAGCCAGCAGAGTAAGGACTAATGAGGCTAATGCTCAAAAGCTATTTTAAAATTCATCTGCCTCTTCCTTTTCCCTCTGTACTTCCCCCATCACTTTAAACTGTTGTGCCGAGCACTAAAGAAAGGTCATAAGCATATTCAGAGTTCAATACTGCTCCCTATCTCCCTGCTCTATGTAGATTGGTGGACCTTCTTGCTAAAATGTGCATGTGTTAAACCCAAGGGTCACAGAGAGGAAGGAAAATCTGGCAAGTGTAACCTTGGTAACCTTTTAATCTTAAAAAAAGTAGTGTCACTATAAAACACAGCGACCAAAGCAGCTGAGGCATTTTGATGGGCAGGCGCTTGGCCTCAGTTAGACATCCCTGCCATGCCCATATCCTCCCCAGCCACAGCACTGCAGCCAGGTGGGTATGAAACAACTGAATCCTTGGGTGGCAGGACCCAGGGCCAGAAGCAGATGCTGGAGAGGCAACAATGTGTTGATTTGGGATCTTTCTTTCTATAAAACTAATAAACAAATAAATTTCCAGTATAAACCCTATCTTTACCAGCTGTTTGCACTTTTGTGATTGAAGGTACAAAACAAACACCATGTAACTTTTCTCATCAGTTACAAATGTAAAGTGATTCTCATTTTATGTAATAAGTCAAAGGCAAAGGTTGGAAGCAACAATTATACTCCCCCTTTTTTTACAGTCCAGCTTGGTATAATGTGTCCTGGTCATGTAACTCAATGTTCTCATAAATCCTCTGCAGCCCAACCCTTTCTATTTACCAGCACCAGTATTATTTATTCACACTTTTTCCTCCTTCCCCCCTCCCACCCTATGCCTGCACAGAATCAAATGAGTAATTTCTGAATTCAGAAGGAATAAGAATATATTGGTATCATATTGGCCTTTGTATTGCATCTGTATTTTTTTTCTTCTGACATTCAGAAGCACTGGAATTATGGGAAATCAGCAGACCAAGGGAAGTGCTTCTGATATTTTTATGCTGAGTGTCCAAGGGAATGAGGCCCACAGCATCATACCCAGAGATGATGTGTGACTGTGCTCTGGTGCTTGCCTCTGCTGCTATCCCACACACCATGACCTCTGCACCCAGTAAGTTTTCAGTTTCCACACAAATTTGATAGAAGTTTGAATAGAAGTTTTATGAACTGAAGGTTCTTTTAAGTTTTGTGATGATAGATGAGCAGGTAAAAGCAAAAAAAGAAACATAAATGTGGAAACAGCGCAACTAAAACCCAAGCATCAACCACACTTTGCAATCAATCAGAAGTCAGTCACAGAAAAAAAGTGTTTAACTGTAGTACTGGAGAGCTCCTTTGCTTTGATGGTAGTACACATGACAGTCTCAAAAACAAGAGATCCAGGGTCTATAAATGACATTTATAACCCTCAATATCAAATTAAATTTTAAACTCAACAAAATTAACTTCAAGGTATTCTGTGAAAATCTGTGTTCTTTCAAGCAACCTGTAAGTGTGTTTTTCTGCCTTGTGTTACAAGCAGCAGTGAAGAGCACACTGCCTTTCACCAGCTTAATACATTATACAAGATTTGAACCATTAGCACTGAAACCAACCAATGAATTCCTCAGGAAACAGAAGCTGTAGCTAACCTAGTAACCCTTGAGAGGCTTAGGAAAAGCTTAGAGCCTTTAAAAGCACAGCAAACACAAGCAGCCAGCAGATCCTCCATCATAACTACTGTTTCCTCTCTGGAAAGACAAAATCCTACCACCCCACTTAAAAGACCTTAGAAGACATAATTCTTCTCAGAAAGCGATATTTAGTCAGACTGCCAAGAGGAGCACCATCCCATGGGATGCAGGAGGGCAGAGAACAGAAAAAAAAGGGACTTTAATTCCTGGGAAAATGCCTCTTGAGGTCAGGAGATCACTGCTGATCAAGCCAAGAAAAGGGACACAACTATTCCATGAAGGAAGGGGGACGGAGAAAACAACATGAAACCTTTAACCTTTCTGTTCACCATATCAAAGTGGTCAACAGCAGGGTAATGATAGCTGACTGGCTTTCACATCCCATAACCTCACAAACAGCTAAATCCCTTGGCCTTGTCGTTTCTCTCCTGTCAGCATTTCGTGAACTGTTTCAAGTACCATGAAGGTTAGGCATTTCTTGCTCTTTATTAAACTTAATATTTATTTATATTTTATTTTACATATTATAAAGGAACTCTTTGTAATCAACCTGGCATAGGTCTGTTGACTCTTCCCTTCCTGATCTTACACATACATCACTGGTTGAATGAAGCCCAAGCTCTCAATGTCTGACTTTAAAGGAAAAAACCGTTTAGCTCATTACCATAAAACTTTTACCCAGTGCCAAGAATAGAAAAAGGCCAAAAGGTCAGGAAAGCAAATTCCCATGTTCGACCAGACCTGTCATTTCTGTAAATGGGCAATGCATGTGAAGGAAAAGGACCAAATTCTAAGACTTAGAAATTTTCCTTTTTATAGAGGAAAATAAGAAGATTCACAATTAATTAGAGTCTTTGAGGTGCAGGTTAAAAGGTATCCTCTGAACAGGCAATATGACAACAACTTGACAACATTATAGTAAGAAAACTAACTTTTCTACCTTTTTGTTTTTCACATATGCTACAGAAGGCATGGTTTTTCTACACCTTTACAGGCAACTAACAGGTAACTGTGCTCCCAGACAGAAGACATAAATGAACATAGCAATGAAGATACACCAGTTAAGTGATGATCTGCTACTCCTACACATTTCACAAGTTCCTGTCCTCAAAATGAGCACTGTAGCCCTTGACACAGCACGTCTTCCCTCTTCCTACAAGGACGCCCAGAAACTCTCCTCCTTTAACTACATGCATCCTCTTGGCCCTTACAGACCTTTTCACAGCTAAGAGAGAAGCTCACAGGCTCCTGGATTTCACTGTTCTGACCTCATTCTTCCAGCCTAAGGCAAAGCAGCAGCCAAAACCTACATTGCTCCCCTGGCTGTCAGGCAGTGCGGGGAGAGGATGCCCCTCCACAACCCAGCCAGCTTCAGCCTTTCCAACCTGGCTGCTTTCTGCCTCTGGCATTCCTGTTCCTCAGAAATCTGACTGCTGCAGTGCTTTCACTGATCATCTCCTCCCTTTCAGTACCATAACCCTGCTTCTTTCTGGCTCCCTGGTTTCAGAGAGGATGGAAAATAATAGCAGGTTTCAAGCTAAATGTCATGATCTCAGTGCTAGAACATCCTGCCAACATTAGGCAACCTTACTCAACTCTTGCTTGTTACCTTTGCAGGGGAATAAAAGTTAATGCAATTTCCTGGCAAGTTAAAGTCAGCAGAATCAATTTTGGTTTCACACCAGATTTTCAGCAAAATAATACCTGACAAAACCCTTCTTACTGAAGTATATTGAAGCATAGCCACCTTTCACATGCAAGTCCAGGGAAGACTGAACAGCACAGCAAACCATGACAAGAAGTCACTCAAGTGAAAAATGCAAGTATAAACTGTAAATGCAGCTGAGGAAAAACTGTATTTATCCTGACCAAAATGCAGGTTATAAAATCCTTATTGAACTGAATGGGGTTCATTAATTATGAAATGGCATGATGCTCAGACCCTGAGAGCATGACCAGCTCCTGCCTGAAGGGAGGGGTGGCATGGCTCTCAGCTGGTGCTGCTCTGTGAGTGTGCTCCCCTAAAGCCTGCTCAGCCTCTGGGGAGGCTGATGCCCCAATACATAGCACAGAACTCCTCTTTCCACCCTCTTGCATAAATCAGCTAAACCACAAAATTGAACAGATAGTAGGCACATTATTTAATTGTTTAAGAAAATGCTGTACAGGATCATAACCAACAGGACTGTTTAGGGTTAAGGCTATACAGGTATTTCCGCTACAAACTGCTCTCCAACCTTGGTTACGGCACAGGAAACACTGCTACTGAAAACTAAGGGAAAGCTTTTAAGTACCTCCTAATTTTGTAAGCAAGCCAGGAATGGCCTTGTCATGGCTTAAGCCCCTTAGAACCATGCAGCCGCTCAATCACTCCCCCCATCCTTCTTCCTCCTGCCACTCTGGGAGGGATGGGGAGGAGAATCAAAAGAATGTAACTCCCACGGGCTAAGAACAGCCCAGTAACTAAGGTATAACACAAACCACTGCTGCTACCAACAATAATAATAATGATAAGGGAAATAGCAAGGGAAGAGAATACAACCGTTCACCACTCGCCAACTGATACCCAGCCAGACTGAGCAGTGATCTAACCCTTCCGGGTAACTGTCCCCAGTTTATATACTGGACATGATGTGCTGTGGTATGGAATACCTCTTTGGTCAGTTTGGGTCAGGTGTCCTGTCTCTGCTTCTTCCTGGCTTCCCCCCCCCCCGGCAGAACATGAGAATCAAAGTCCTTGGTCAGAGTAAACATTACTGAGCAGCAACTAAAACCATCGGTGTTATCAGCGCTGTTCCCAGGCTGAAAGTCAAAAACACAGCACTGCACCAGCTACTAAGAAGGAAAAGAATGACTGCTACTGCTGAACCCAGGACAGGCCTCTCCACCCATACCTTTTGACCAATTTTCTCTTCACAATTTTCTACAGCTAACATAAAAAGTAAAATTTGCTGCAAATTTTAATTTCATTTACTTGTTCCAAAATGTAAGTAAGCTGCACTGATCCAATTATAGACTTCTTGCCTCAAATGATGCTTTAAAAATTTCTTTGGATTAGGGAATCATGGGGTTTAATCAAGTTATTAACAAATGAATTTTAGAAAATTAAGTATAAGAATAGTTTTACTTAAGTTAAATAAGAATAAATAATAACAATCACTTTCCAGAAGTTATTCTATTTCAGAGAAAATTAATCTTCCCAATTTTTTTAGGGGGGAAGGAGGAGAAGATGGCAGGAAGAAGAAGATGAAGATGGCAAAACATAATTTTAATTCTTGAAGTAGTTTCTTTCAAACTTGTAAGTAATCAGACAATCACGCCTCTGACATATCCTTGCAGACAACTATATCCATCACAAAGTTCCAGGATAACTGAAAGTATAACTCATTAAGATACAATAATCTATAGGATAAAAATCAATGGTAACGTATCCTCCAAGATACACAAAAGTAATTAATTGACTGTTATCAAAATGTGATAATCCAGTTGCTTTGAAATCATATCTATTGTTGATTGAAAAATGTGGTTTATAAGATATGATAATCAAATGAGAGTGCTCAAAACAGAAAACTCTTTTTTTCTTTTCCATTGCATTAATTCACCAGCAACAAACTTGCACTGAATACAAGATTCTTGATTTTCAATTAGCTATCCAAGATTTGACTAATTAATTCCAATTTAGCAGGGTTACTGTTCTCCATTCAATGTTACTATTTCTATTAGTAACCTTTGCAACCAATATGTTAAAACCCATCAGTTGTGAAGGCCATTACTTTAATGCAATAATCATAAATCGCCTTTCATTTGACATTAGTCCTGGACAAAAAAGTCACTAAGCGTCACAAGGTTAATTAAGAAATCACATATATAACTTCAAGCACGGAGAATATCACATTGAAGAACCATTCTCAAAGGGAAAGTTGGTGAGACAGAAATCCTGAATAATACATCTCCCAAGGAAGAAAATGTAAATTCTCTTCTTTAAGAATACAAAATTACTAACATACCAAATTCTTACCGGAATAATACAAAACAAGGACAACTACTAAGCATGCGTAGACTTAGTCCATGCTTATGTCTTTATTCTCCCTCTGATGTGTAACCAGCTTAAAAAATGGAACCATTTTACCAAGCGAAAACGTTGCTGAGGCCTAAAAGGCCACAATAATGAAGCTTGTATTCCTATTTTGAATGTCTTTGTTATGAGCTAAACCTTGAAACCTGCACAGTAGAAACTGTGAAGTCACAGGTATTAAGATCTGTTATGTGTTCTAAATATAGAGAATTCAGGTTATAACCATAAGAGATACAAATAGTCCTCCAAGATAATCCTCATGTGATACTGATATTACTTTAAAAGGAGTATTTCTATAATAACTCTTGAGTAAATATAGAAATATGACAGCAGTGACTAAATCTAGATGTTGTATGGCTTTTCTGTAAGGTTCTTCACATAAATCTGGCTGTGCAACTCACTGGACAGAGCACTCCAGCTGCTCACAACAAAACTGGTTTTCTTCTTGGTAAATACAATTCTGCTTTCCAGGCATTTGCATCTTTTGTTTCTATCTGTATATTTTCTAGAATGTTTTCAGAGATACAAATTCACTTCAGAAATAAAAAAAAATAAATTAGGCTATCTGTAGCCTTTGTCACAAAATGGAAATAGATATTCCCATCTCTGAATGTCACTAATCACTTCATATTTCACCTTGTTCACTATCGCCATTAACTCCTTGAACTCATGAAGACAGTAATATGCTGCAGTTAGTTGCTGAAGTTATTCAGATACAAAGAAATGAAATGCAAAAGAGGAGATATACCAATAGCTACATGTACTATGGACAGTATTCAAAGATGAAACAATAAGGAACATTTCTCATCTGCCCTCTCTGTCAGCTAAAGGCTTTGTGAAAGAAAGTGAGTAGTCCTGCCAATATGTATAATTTTTAAGTCTCTGATTATTTAGTCCTTAGTCTTACAGTCCACAGTCTTAAAATTTTATGATTTAGCTACATTCTTGGATTTCATTAAATAAAAAACAAAAAAATTAAAATTAAAGCTATTATTCCAGTCCTTACAATTGTGAAAAAAGACTTGAATATATTTCCCAAATCTTGCCTAAAGGCTCAAAAACTTGGGATTACATTTAATAAATGACATTGTTCTTACTGTTTGACTCATGAGTTCTTGAGGTCTGCAACTGGGGAAATTGCATTTACTTCTCTGATCTTTTTTCCCATTTATTTTCTTCCTCTCATCGCCATTTCAATTTGATTTTTTGTAGAACTTTGGGATTTTCTCCTTTTCTTCTCTCAAAGGGCACTCACCACATCTTTTCTCCTTTGTCCTGCTAACTCTGTCAGGATTAACTGGATAAAACTGCCCAGCCCCTCAGACCTCAGAGCTACTGTGATGCCTGCCTGCTACCTGTGCAGATCTTTTGCTTTCAAGTGCTCACTGGAGAAAGTAGGAGAAATACTACCTGGCAGGTGAAGGAGTACATAAACACCAACCTTCTATAGGCCTTGGGCAAGAAATTAGTACCACAGGCCTGAGGATCTTGTCTTTCCCTGCCTGGAGACTTGCCTTAGTTCCTAACAGAAATGATCTGAAGTCCAAATAACTGCTACTTACTTTGCTTTACCTTTTGCTTAGCTTTGTACAACTGCATCGTGTAACACCTATTAAATATATTTTTGCAAATAACAGTAACAACACATAAACTATGCAGACTGGACTGCCTGTGACCCTACAATAAAACACAGCAGAGAGAAGTACAGCACAGAATGAAGGCAGAGGCCCTGAATGACCCAGGAGGCCCAAAAGCTAGAAGCAACTTATCTAGTGGCCTAGACTGGCTATCACAAAACTGCAATTTTGGGTGCTGTGCACAAAACCAGCCTTAAGAGTGAAAAGATAACAAAAAACCAGTATAAGCACACATAAAGAACACCACATACAGCACCTTTAATTATAATGTGGAATTACAGCCCAATGTGAGCCTTGAAACATGCTGGCAAACAGAGAACAACCTAAGATGGATCACGTATGGAAGCGGAAGAAACCATCTGTATCAGCACTGTGCTTCTTCCAGTAAAGGATGTTGATGTCACACTGCACACCCATCCTAATCACACCAGCTACTATTGACCTTAGGACTCAGTGGTGCAGTGGAAATAAAAGGTCAGATATTAGAAAATTTGTGTATATATCCTTCTTAACTGCATGGAATTTTAAATGACTGATAATGGAATAATAATATTTCTTTCCTTAAACTAACAACAAATTCTCGCTTTCCTTATAAAGCACTTCCTATTGTCCATAATGACATGAATCGAAACCTGATAATAATTCAACCAACCTCTTTCCAAACTGTCAATTCCTCCAAACCAAACATACTGGTGTTTAGAAGTGAAAAGTAAAATCTGGTTCATTTTTATGACAGATTACAACAGAGAAAGCTCAAAGGTTTTTGCTCTCTCAAAAAATTTCTTATTGTTAGCTAAACGTAGCTGGATAAATGTATGGCATTAAATCGCTGTTTTTCCACATCACTCAAACTATTTGCTTTGAAGTTATCCAAAGAGCATCCGGTCAAATGTTTTCAGTTCTACACTTCTCATATCTCTATTCTATTCTTTTCAAGATTCGAGACTCACAAATGCACTGATTTTTTATCACTACGACTAATAAACAAACCAAAACTAAACTGCATTTGTAGAAATGAGAGGAAATTACTGAGAAAGCAATAATTTTTAAAGCAAACTAATGAGTGCAAAGATAAAAGTAGATACACCAGGAACAGATTCAACCACTCACATGTCTCTTAAGCTGCACTCAGACCCTCTTTAGTCATACAAAAAGTTACATTTGTTATGCTGTTTTTCCAAGCACGTATGATACTGCATTTAAACTTCTTCTTGGTATCCTGAAATATTGAACCAAGCAACATCATAAAAATAAGACAAAATGTCTAAAAAATTCTGCCTGTGCAGGAGTAAAAATCAGATTTTCATTTGGATTTTTTTTTTTCTCCTGTACATGCTCATACATCTGGAAAGGAAAAGAATAAGAGGAATCTTTTCTGTGAAATATTGTTCAGTTTTACATTGCCAAGAGCTATTTTTAGCTATTGAAAGTACAAAACATTCCCAAATGGAAGAATAAAGATAGAGCTGCATTCAGAAATCAAGAGGCAAATATTGTCTTTGTCCTTTCCATGTATAATGCTGAGGGTTATAAAATCAGAGTCCTTCAAAAATTAGTGTTTGCAAATACCCCACACCTCAGCACAGCAAGCAGTCCTTTCAGTGTTCCTGATCTGCAAGTTAGTGCCAACCACTATGTGAACTCAGAACATGTTTGCTGGTTACAGTGAAGGAAGACAGTACCTTTGCAAGCTCAAGAGATCCAACTATAAATCAGACATGAAAGCATGAAACATGTTTTGCATTGTTATTTAGTCATCTTGAAAGGGTTATCTATAAAAGTATGCTTGACATATGAACAGTTCAATACTTCCTATTCCACAACATTTGCAATCACTGCACCTACTTTTATATGGAAAGACAGCATTTCTCCCTCATAAAAAAACCTGTAAGCAAAGGAAGCAGGGCAAGGGAAACTCAATCAGAGGAAAGCAAATGCAACAGAGATGGCTGAGATAGTGTTATTTGCAACAGTAAATCGCACTGTAAAATACTAGAAACGTAAACTCATCTGTGATTTTTTCACCAGACCAAAAGTACATTGTCATTTAAAAACTACCAACTACAGAGTTGTTGTTTTCCATTTACTACACATGTAGAATACTGCATTTACCAATATTGCACATGCCTCACAGTCTTTGTTACCATAGCACAAAAACTGCAAAGCAAGAAATGTTTAGACCTTAAGCAAGAAAGCAAGCAAACAAAGAATCAAACACCAATAGCAACAGTATTCTCATACCGTTACCAGAGACCATCTTCAAGGGAATAAAAATCGCCTAACACATTGAAAGATTATAAAGAAGTCAATTAAGTGCCATAAAAAATGCCAGAACCTCAAACTAAATAAACAGAAATCCCCAGTAAAAATCTATTAACAGCCTCAAAACACTGAAGAAGCTACCAAGGTCCTGAGAAACATCTACAGCTGATTTTGAGCACACTACCAACAATGATTTAAGCGTATGACACATGATAAGAAAGAGGTGGCAAAAAATCAGGACCACATGACTTTTGTGAGGTTTGGGCTTCAGTGCTTTAGCATTACTCTATTTAAGCTACACTACAAGCCATATCACCAGAGTCATCATCAACTCACCATCTTAAAGCCACACAGTACAGCTGAAAGTATGCATGTATGGTAACTCATATGTTATCAATGAAGAGGTTTTCTTATCTTGAAAATCAGGCTTAATAGAAAAGAAACCCACCACAACACCCCATGTTTACATAATAAATTGACAGAAGACATGCAGGATGACCAGGAAATGGTACCTGAGGTATTACAAAACAAGCTAACAGCTTTCAGATTGTATCTTGTATAATGAAAGATGGAACAATACTGAACATCACAAGAAAAACATTACAGCATGTTTAAAATCAGTGAGGAATGAGAGAACTATGAAACCTAAAAAGAAACAAGTCCTTAAGGAGTATGAGGCAGAGATCTTGCACAGCAGATAGACAGGTGGGAATTAAGAGCACTGGTCTCCCCAGCTGTACCAAAGTTATAGAATCATAGAATAGTTAGGGTTGGAAAGGACCTTAAGATCATCAAGTTCCAACCCCCCTGCCATGAGCAGGGACACCTCACACTAAACCATGTCACCCAAGTCTCTGTTCAACCTGGCCTTGAACACCACCAGGGATGGAGCATTCACAACTTCCTTGGGCAACACATTCCAGTGCCTCACCACCCTTACAGTAAAGAACTTCCTACTTCAATCCAATCTAAACCTCCGCTGTTTAAGTTTGAACCCATTACCCCTTGTCCTATCAGTACAGTCCCTAATAAAGAGGCTCTCCCCAGCAATCCCAGTATCCCTTCTGATACTGGAAGGCTGTTATGAGGTCTCCATGCAGCCTTCTCTTCTCCAGGCTGAACAGCCCCAACTTTCTCAGCCTGTCTTCATACGGGAGGTGCTCCAGTCCTTTCATCATCCTCCTGGCCGTCCTCTGGACTTGTTCCAACAGCTCCATGTCCTTTTTATGTTGAGGACGCCGGAACTGCACACAATACTCCATAATAAGCTCACTTAAAAGTCTCCACTGAATCCAACAGGTATGTTGCATTAGACCAGATCATTCACACAAACTAGCTAGGATATCTGAAAAAAACCTAGAACAAAACAAAACCACCAAAAACAACCACCAAACAAACCAAGCAAACAAAACCAAACAAAGAGAAAAACTCCAGACACATACAAAAGCTGGAACATGGAATGAGAGATTGTAACATATACCAGTGTCAACTGTTCAGCAGTAGCAAGCAACACATGCTAACGAAGAAGGAGCCCAAGACATCTAGGTAGTGAAGGAAGATGTAAACCAGAACCAACTTAAATGTGAACAGTGGAAAGTACAAAAGATAAAAAAGAAGCAGCAATCAGCTCAAAAAGCTGCTTCACAGACTGCATGTTTGCTCAGCATACAGCGTCCAGAGCCCATAGTCTTACATGAGTTGATGAAATCAAATCAGGTACTGTTTTTCCTATACTTGAACAGATGATTCATCAAGCAAAAGTCTGTGTCCTAAACCAAAAATTAGCGGGTAGTTTGTAAAGACATGGAAATAGCTCCTAATTTTAATCTATAAAGCATTAAGAAACACCAGTGAAAATATTTTCTACACTCAGAGAACTCACCACTGAATCAAATTTGAGCCATTGTAGAGGGTCAGGTAAAAAAGATTCATGCCTTGAAAGGGAATCTAGACAAGTGAAAAAGTTGTGTTATATCTGAGATACATTTACAGTCTGGTTTTCTTTTCCACTATAAAATGGAACTTGTCATTTATTTCATGTGAATTCTATTACATCTTCACACAGGACACACACGTGTGAGATCTGACAATCTGCTGTTTGAAACATGACTGGCCACTTTTAAAAGATTTAAGGTCTGATACTTGAAACTAATGTAAGTTTATGCATATACAGAGTGTCCTGGGTTCAGCTGTGTTTTTGACTGTTGGCCTGGGAACAACGCTGATAACACCAAAGGTTTTAGTTGTTGCTAAGTAATATTTACTCTGACCAAGGACTTTGTGAGTCTCATGCTCTGCCAAGAAGGAGGGGAAGTCAGGAGGAAGCAGAGACAGGACACCTGACCCAAACTAACCAAAGAGGTATTGTATTCCACAGCACATCATGCCCACTATGTAGAACTGGGGGCAGTTACCTGGAAGGGTTAGATCACTGTTCAGTCAGGCTGGGTATCGGTCAGTGGGTGGTGAGTGGTTGTATTCTCTTCTCTTGTTATTTTATTATGATTATTATTATTATTGGTGGTGGCAGCAGTGGTTTGTGTCATACCTTATTTACTGGGCTGTGCTTATCTCAACCCGTGGGAGTTACATTCTTTCGATTCTCCTCTCCATCACTCCAGAAGCCGAGGGGGAAGGAAGGGGGAGAGTGAGCGAGCGAGACTGCATGGCTGACTGAGTTTAAACCACAACACAGACACACAGTTTAAACTCTGGAGATATGCATCCATCTTTTTGAAATATAAGCCATATATTAATTATCTTTACGGGTCAAAAGGGACAGGCTATGGACAAAGGACATTTTGAATTCAGAGAAAATGTTGATGACTCTTACAGAATGGCAAATAGAACAGGTCAAATGCCTGGTTTACAATTAGAATATAGAACCCCAAAAACCTGTAAGTAAATCATACAAGTGTACATTTGGAAAGAATTCACACGTTCATTATTCCCTTTTCTCACTGCTGGCAAAAGAAACAAAGTTCCTGCTCTGTCTCAAGGTAGCTTTATACATTCATTGTGAATTTTACCCAACTTGCTAACTGACTGGCAAATATGTGAATGAAAGCAGTTAAGAAAGACCCCAGCAACCAGACTAGACATAAAGGGTAAATGATGTGCACTGTCTACACAGTTGACTTTATTTCCACAGCTGAGCTGCCAAATACTGGTGAAGGAATTTCTGCAAAGGAGGTCATATCTTTCCCCTTATAATTTCCTCTCTCCTTTTTATACTCAACATGAGAGGCAGCTCTCAAGATTTGCAAAAATGCCATTTTCTTACTATGATGATTGGGGCCTCTCTTCCACATGTGGCAGGCAGCAGGTCCCAGCCCCTCCTCATCCCCTGCATCACCACCCGCCTGTGGAGATCCTCCTGCTGTGCATGAAGGAAAGGAGCAGGCTCTCTGGGACTTAGTTTATCTCATCACCATGACTAACAAAGAGAAACTAAGGAAAAAGGGAACAGGAAAAAGTTAGAAATCTGAAGAAAGTAATAAACCAGGTAAAATATATGTAGAGATGGAGAAAATTAGGGTAAAACCACCACCAAGCAGAGCTATTGAAGTTGTTCTACAAACAAGATGTGATCTGGATGCAGTCCTGTGTTGTAATAAATCTAGACAAACCTTGCATTTTAGAAAATTAGGCCTAGTCAATCTATGTCTACATATAAACTACCTACCCCCTCTATAAAGTAGCTGAGAAATACGGAGGTAAGTGAGATGAATGGCCCTGGATCAGATGCCATGTACTGGTTACTTATGAACTGAAGCAGAAGTCTTTTAAATATACTTTCATGGGTATTTTAATGATGAAATAGAACTGTAATTCAGGATGACTTTCAGGCCACAGTTTTATGCATGCTTTCAACTCTTTTCAGCCAACATTCTCACCAAAATTAAATGCTGCCTTCCCATAATCCCCAAATTGTCTTCTTACTCTTGTGTAGCCTCTCGCCTGGTCCCAAACAAGAATTTGGATGGCAATGGAGTGAACAGGATCACAGAACTGATACTACTTGTACTTATTTTTTCTCATTAGGTTACATTTAACTCCAATAATGTTGTTCTACTTTGTCATGCAGTCACACAAAAGCTTTTTCTGCAAGAGGGCTGGACTACAACATTCATCTATCAAAAATACTACGTAAAGTTTACAGCATTAACCATCTAGTGCAGTCAAATAAGAACTAAAATAGCTGTGAATTAATTCTGCTTATGAACTTGTTTAAATACATTATGTTTGAAATATATGCATAATATTTGGCTGTTGATTTTGTACCTTTTTAAAGTAATTATGGGATAAAAGCACTTTGCTCGATGGACTACATTTTGATTTAAAGTTGAAAGAAATTGCTTCTCTATTTAATGGGCAGAAATTCACTGCAGCCTACTAACAAACAGACCTCTTTCACAGTCAGTGCAGGCTCATTTCTTTACCTGTATCTATTATTTGCATACATACATGATACATATAATAAGTGCTTGCTTTGATAGACATCCTAAACCAATCAGAGTAATTTTAAAGAATTGCAAAAGCATATCTGCTAACTTCTACTTTAACTAGGCTAAATATAATGACTAAGCCAAGGCTTGAATACAGAATTCATATTACAATTTAAACATTCAACAGTAAACAAAATATGTTACTCAAAACTGACTTTCTGCATATGCAGCCTACCACCTCACAACTTTGAGGAAAGTAGGAGTGATTTAGGGCCCATTTAATATGTGACAGATTTTTTTTCTTTTAAGTTCTAGAATGACACTGAAATACACTTCTCCTATTCCTCTGAATTTGACTCTGAGATGAAATAATAATTTAAACATGTTACTAAACAGATCTATTAAATTTGTTTCGTAATAAAGTTGATCCAAGAAGTTCTTCCTCTGAGGGGGCTAAAACCAGGTCTCAAAACAGCTGGCTGGGAGCAAGACAACATTAATATGGGTCCAAGTATCATCTGCTGGCCTTGGCTGGCTTTTTGCATGCCAGTCTGAGTTGGCTTTTAGCAAGGTTGTTAAATCTTTGAGTTGCTGGTCAGGGAGTAGAATTAATTTAAATGTTTCCCATCTCTAAAAGCAGACTTGAAGAAAAACTGGTGTTAAATCTTCAGCTGGTCATCCCATGTGGGGAGATACTGAGGAAGTGTGTGTCAGGCTTCAGAGGTGAACAAAAGACACAAAAAAGATCAGAAACATCTGCAGAACATTCAGTGCAGATTTGTGAGATTCTACCCCCTTTGTTCTCTTCCAAGACGAAACAACTTTCTATAAACAGAGTGTTGTGACAATGTGCAGTGAACCGCAATTATTTGGTACACCTACAGAAAACGTCAAACAAGAACTTGGCATCGGGAGACAAAATATAGGCGAACCTACAGGCATACAACCAGGGTCTGCTTGCTCTGAAAAACTCAAACAATGCAAACGAGTAAAGAAAATGTTTGCAAAGGATGAGGAAGACACAAGTGTTAGCATCTTCCATGGCAAGCACATTTTACGCAACAGAAATGTGACAGAGGCAGCGGCTGCTTCACTGTAATCATTTTAACTATGTTTTCTTCTTTTATTATCCTCTCTTTTTTTTTTAGGAAGGTCATCAGTACATGCTGCAGACCGGCGGGAGGCAGCTAATATTCAAAGGGCCGAGAAATAACCCAAGTGCAGAAACAGCCTGATATTCAACAGAGCTCTGAGACACTCCAAAATACCACAGACCAACACACCCAGCAGTGTCTTTAATATGCCAGAGTGACTGAGGGATTGTAGCAGAGATGCTTACTGCTATAACACAGTATTTAGTACCCATCATTTGGCATTTTACAGCTAATTAGAGAAGCCTTACTCTCCACACACAAAATTTCTTCGGGTGTTATTCAACTGACTGCTAAATTTGACAGTGTTATACAAGAACATGTGCATCCCCCACCTCTGCAAAAGGTTTCTCCCTGTGCATACTTGATACTGACTGCATACAGGGCCCAGCATTTGCTAAAGCTGTTTCTATCCTTAATATAGTTAAAGCAACACTCAGCAGCTACTCAATGCTTGATAAAAGAAATCATGAACTTCACTTGCTCAAACTTCAGCATTTTCTCTAGCCTTTACTGTACTAAAGGCCTCACACATTCCCAAAGATCTCAAACCTTACATAAGATCTGAAGAACCAAAGTCACAAGGAGCCCAGAATGAACTGGAAAATGCTAATAAAAAAACCCCAAACCCAAACATAAAGCCTCTTTATTTGAGCAAAAAATTGACTATGATAATAAGAAGTAACCCCCCCCCCAAAAAAAAAAAAAAAAAAAAAAAAAAAAAAAAAAAAAAAAAAAAAAAAAAAAAAAAAAAAAAAAAAAAAAAAAAACAAAATATTA
>NDXB01013930.1:112603-136228 GCA_002631895.1 Agapornis roseicollis
AAAAAAAAAAAAAAAAAAAAACAAAAAACAAAGAACTAAACAAAAACCAAACAAAAACCGAAAACCCCAACATTTTACGGTTTGGAGTTCTGTAAATAAGTGAAAAAAAAAATCTACATATTTGGCTCTCCTCAAATGAGTATGCAACCAGACAGCTTAATTAAACGTATATTTAAACAAGATAAATTTGTGGTCTTAGACCTTGAATAGCTGCTTAATTTACCAGTTAATTTCAATTAGTATATTCTGAACTGCCCCAAGATGTTATCTTCTATTTCCATTCAAAGTTCTTCCACTGAAAAAAGGAAGTCAGCGCATTGCAGTAATATGGTAAGACCTCCTTTCCCTTTTATCTCCACCTAAACTTTCTGCTTGCTAGAAAATGTGTTGAACAAGCTAAAGAAAGAAAAAATGTCAGGACATTCAAAGCAGACAACTTACTTCTGCCAACATATTAAATAGATAATATTCTATTTTATCCAAGCAGAATGGCTTACAGAAACCTGGACCAACACAAACAAATTTAACTTTTTGCTATAAATCAAGAGAAAAGACGTCCAACCTAGTCTCCCGTATTTCTCATAAATGCCTAGGCATTTCTTAGCTTGGAACTGGAAGGGGAATCAGTAGGTGAATGTTCCTCTAGCTGTATTAATTCCACATAAACCCTTGCGTGTATTTTGTCATTTGATTTCTTTTACTTCTATTCAACTAATCAGAAGAAACCCACTAATTTCAACAGGGAAAAGAATGCTCGTGGGTTTTGACATGGAAGTTCTTGAGTTGGCTGTGGTTTATAGAGATTTCTGAAAAGAAATGACTTTATTGATGAAAATTAAGATTTCTTTTCCATAGCTTTTGAAAAGAATCTGCATAGTTTTTTTTATAACATCTAGAGCTTGACGCTACAATTATATGTATAAGCACAGTCTGAACAGACAGTATCATTGCAATACTGCCACTGAACACTGTAAATGATTGCCTAAACGAACCATCTCACTAAACAAACATATGCTTTCTGCAATATCTCAAAATAAATGGATTTATGACTTGAAGTTATTTTGTTTTATACATTTACATAAGAACCTTGACAATATCAGTAAGGCATTAATTTTTGTCACTTTTCAAAGAGGAGGGTCTCTGTGTTCACCATTAATAAAATTTCTGCTATTAATGATGATGAATTTTAGTTTCATACAAACATTTGATAACAAGACACAGTTACGGCATATTTAGTAGCCTTTCATCTCTGCCCTTCCAGACTCCCATAAAGGAGTTTGCTTTAGTGGCCATGATTTATTACATGTAGTGGGGTGGGGTTTTTTTTTTAGAAAAGACCACTGTGGTGACAGCTTCAAATCAGGATTAAAACATACAGGGAGAATCCCTGGGAAGTCATGCACAAGGACAGATATTCATGGTGCCTAGAATAAATGACTATAGCTTCAAAAGCCCAGTGATGAATAAAACATAGAAAAAGGTATCAAAGAACATTTTTGTGATTACATGAAAGATGCATACAGGATGGTATTGATATTATATGTTCCAGCTGTTGAACTATGCTCTATTTCATTCCTGGGTGAGTGTGCAACAGTCCTACAGTAATGGCAGAGAGCCTATAGCTCATGAATACAGGGAAACTGCTGCAACACACACTGAATTTTAAAGAAAAGATACAGGCTTACTACTGACTGTGGAAACACAACTATCCACCAGATTGCACTAGGCAAAATTTCTAGCCTGCATTTGCCAAAGGCATTCAGGAAAAAATATGGAAACATGTAATTTTGAGACCAAAATAAAACCTTCTCAGTTCATAACAGAGTGAAGCAGATAATGTAGATCCATTGCTTTATGCCCTTTCATGTCTTGCCGCTTTTCCTGGGATCAAGTAACAAGAGTGTAGGCATAACACTGATCAGACAGCTCCTGAAGAAAGCCCTGAAGAGCAAATTCACTTGGACTGGTGAACAACCAACAGCATGTGCTGCTGTATCAGAAACTAGGATCAATGGTAAGTTAAGTACAAGATCCTATCCCAGGCAGAAGAAGATAGGTTTCTCAGGTGAAAAGGGTATACTTACTTTTTCAGTCTTGTGATATGGAGCACTCGCTCTTCATCTATGTTCCCATGTTGCAGCACACAGCTGCCTATGACACTGCACTGTGCTCATTGTGCTTAACTGACCTGGTTTAGAAATCACCCTACCAAAATAAATGAACTGAGCAGCTGTGAATGGAAACTTGTTACGCTAATGCTCTGGAATCAAAGCCACTCCCGTGAAAGTACGTTGCCAGAGAGACAAAGCAAAGTGCAAGGGAAAGACTGTCAAGTTGGAGAATTGCAAGGTAGAAGTCAAGTCCTTCAAACCTGCTCAAGAATGTCAATGTTTAACTCCCTACATCTCCTCCTTCCTACCAGATTTTATTCAAGCTGCATCACAGAATGAGGCTGTGTGAAGCCATTCACATCTGCTCCTTTCCAGAACTATTTTGCTCTGCTTTCCTTTCCCTGACCTCACCTCATCCTTAGGCCTGTACATTAATCACAGGCTTTCAAGAGAAACACATGGTTTGAGAGTTCTCCTTGGAGATTTTACCCAGCACTGAGCCTAATGCCATGATAAGCTCTTACTCTGGAAGGCAAACAGGACAGACACAGTTATGATTAGAATCTGGTGATTTTATGCTCAGTAGAGTTTAATCCTTCACTTTGCAAGGAACAAAAAAGGGTTTAAACTGCTGCCACATATCCTTTGTCACAAACTGCAGGACTTATCTGCGTCCCCAGGTCAAAGCCAGTTCAGTGGGGACAGGCACTGCAAACACCACTCTTTTTCACCTTCCTGTATGGGAATGCAATGTCACATCCCTGTGTCTGCAGCAAACAGCCTGAGCACTGGAAAGGCAGCAAGACAAGACAGGTCCACGTGCAGCCCCAAACCAGACAAAGTTCACTGGATTAAACTACCAGGAAACACCAGCATAGAAAGCAAGGGAATTGGTACTTTGTGGGTGAGTCACACGCCTCACTGCCAAAGGTGAATAAAGGGTCAAAATAATGAAATAGCTGGGATAAATGTGGTAAGTTCCCTTACTGCTCCTCTGGGAAGGATACTTTCAGCTGTCATTTGACTGCTCTTAAAAGTCAGGAATACATTTGTCTTTGCAATCACTGCCACTTATTACTGTTGATTACTAAAAGCAATGTGCAGAGCTGATTTGCAAGATGGCAGGTACTCAGCATTTCTTCTCATTTTCATTTCAGTCAGGAAGCATTTCTTTTACAACAGACAGAGGTGATCAGGAGTTACAGTAACCCCAAGTGCTTTCTGCTCATCTATTTTACCCCAAGTGAAATATTAGAATCCAACAACTTTTTAAAACTCAATTTTGAAATAATTGGCAGAACGGATGAAGCCAAAAAGCAGCAAGTGCATCTCTTCTCTCATTTCAACAATCTGACATCTCCAGTCAAAATAATCAACACAGCTGCAGTTTGATCCTTTGCCTTCCCTTTCAAGATATTTTTCTCTTTGCTTTTTATCCAGGCACTGAAAAACGATGGCTTGCAGATACATTTACACAACAAAAACCCAAAGCATGGGTTGCATCCCTATGTTCATACCTGTCAAATGCAGACCTGTTCCAAATACTGAAAATAAGGAATCAGTTTTCAAACTGAATTTTGGGTTCTAGATATAATAAACAACAAATCACCTTGAGCATAGGTTTCCACCTGATAAGACTTGACAAATAAAGGACAATCTTGTTCATATGTATTGTAGTCATATATTTGTCTAAATACATTCTTTTACCACCGAGGTACTATCATAGCTTTCCAGAAACATAAAAGTACAAATTTTACACTCATAAGCTGTTAGCACAGAAAGATCATTTTATGAGTCAGAAATCTGGGAAAACTTTTACTCTACCAACCATTCCAACAAGCAAGAAGGAAGCCTCACTTCTAAGAGTAATCAAAGTTCACATTTTAATGTCAGCTATTGCAGGCAATCAAAAGAATAACCAAGAAAGTAATATAACAATAACAGTATGCTAAAATTACCCAAATATGGACAGGGAGGACACCAAGTGAAGTAAAGCTGGAGATAGTAAAGAAAAAGAAAATGGGAGAAACCGCTGGATTCAATCCAGCAGTATTAATCTGAATTGTCTGCACAGTTGCATCTCTGGATATTCTATCACTTTTCAGAATGTCGGTACTATCCGCATGGGTCTTGCTACCAATAAACTTGGATTTAAATAAAAATTCCTGGGTGAAACCATTATCACAGAATCCTAAGGGTTGGAAGGGACCTCGAAAGCTCATCCAGCCCAACCCCCCTGCGAGAGCAGGGTAACCTAAATTACAGCACACAGGAACTTCTCCAGGCGGGCCTTGAATATCTCCAACGTAGGAGACTCCACAATTTAGCAAGAAGGGTTTTCAAGAAAAACAGCTGCAAGAATTAATATTTCAGTGGGTACTGCCTCATCTCAAGCAAGAAAATGCCACCTGAAACACATATTAAGATCTCGTATGAGATCCAATACAAGTATTTGCTTGCTTGCTATTGAGCTGAATTAGTTCAATCAAATAAGTAAAAATAAAACTATGAAGTTGTAAGTTGTATGACTAGAACTCATTGGTGATATTTACATCATGAAAATGGACTGAGAAGGGTAAATGCTCTTCCATACTTCCACAAAGGTTACCTGATACTTTCACATAGGACAAATGTCTGTTTCATTCTTGATATGCTGCGGCAGCCTAAAATGTATCTCAGCATATACACTTTACCTTTAATTTTATAAGTATGAAATAGAGACTTTATGCATTGTGTATTCTGCATCATACTGAATTTGGGAATACAACCCAGGTGACCATGAAATGCTGGTAGGAAATGTCAATACAGGATTGGAAGTTAGATGTACAGAGGAGGTGTTCGTAAGTTTTGTAGGCTCCAAGGGTGAATGCTAGGGGAAGTTCATGCCATGTGTTTTGCTCTAGGATATGCATTGGCTTTTCACAGAATATAGATGAAAAGGTAGCAGGAACACAAGCAATAAGGCATCACTGGGGGCCTCTATGAATCTTCATTTTTAATCAACCTCTCTCATACTGTGAATTATGCAGAATCCAGACACTCTTCATAGTTCAAGCTGAGTTTTGCACTTAAAATGTTCCTAGCCTGGGAATGCAGAGCATCTTCCTCCCAGATATCACAGGTTGAATTTGGTCTCCTAATGATTTTCTTAAGTTTTAGAAAACCAGTGACTTGTTCATTTAACTAATATTAAATTTCCAAAGGAAGCACTTTTGAATTGGCACCTAACATCAGTCTAATTATGTACCAAAGCACTCTACTGCTACCTATAGTTACAACTCTCTGGCATCTTGCATGTAATTTTAGGGTTACATAAATTTTTATTCTTTCTTCCTTCCTGGTTTCTCTGGGGGGAAAGTGGGCTAGCAAGGAGGGAGGGGATTTAGGCCTTTGCCAAGGACTCAAGAACTGTGTCTGGAGGCTTGTTTTAGCTGCAGATGACAAGTACTTCCCTGCATAATATGACACATCAGCCAGGTGTCTGCTTTAACAGCAATCAGCTTAGTCCCTGAACTGGTTGGAAAATAGCCACTTTGGTTCAACAGCAGAAAGCATAACACTTTCACTGTCCAGATGAGCCTTTCTCCAAGCCCCCGCACCACATCATGTGGGCCAGTGTTAGCTGGCGTACCTCTGCAAGGTGAGCCTGCACTGAAGCCTTTACTCCACTTTATGCTTCCAGAAAGCCCCTGGCTGTCCACTACCAACTCTGATCACAGAGTAACTTTGTTCTCAGCTAAAACCCTTCTGTTTCCTCTCAAGTTAATCCTGTGGCTCAACAGTTCTCCTTAGATACCAAATAAACACTTTACACCAGGAAGTTACCAGCTGTAGAACATAAACAGCCAGTTCAAATCACCAGTGCTAATTATCTAATACATGCAGACCTATACACAAATGTATATCCATATATACAAAGATGTGTGTATGGATATATATAAAGTATAAACACACAGAGATATAAACACATTCAAAATCCTGTATTTTACCAAACTCAAGAACAACTAAGATCCCTAACACTTGTATAAACCTGCATCAGTAATGCCTACCTTGAAAACATTTTACACGCTTAATTTTAGAAAAATAAAAGGTTTAAGAAAAGGTACCTCCACCCCACCAAAAAACCCCAAAACCAACAACCAAACAAAACACAACAACAAAAAAAACCTCCAGAGAGAGTCTACACTAAGCTGGAATTGAAATGGGAAATATACATCAATCATGTAGAACAGAAAAAATTATGTAAATTAACCCCAAAATAGATACTACAGATACAAAAAGTCAGCATTTACCATAAGGTGATTAAAAACATTTTACTTACCTTTAACAATGGCCTGTGCCCTGAAATCCTATTTTCCCCTCTATTTTTGAAACAGTATTCTAAGAGTGCAAATGTATGTTACCTGCTTAAAACCCCATGGCATTCAGATAGCTAGATCAGCTGCTGAGAAAAGCGATATTCTGGATTACAGCACAGTAGACAGTATGGATGTTGGCAAAAGTGAATCAGACTCAAGAAACCTCAAGAAAGTTAATGAACCAGGCCATATATGTCTTAATTAGAAATTACTTTGACCAGCAGAATCTACCTCTAACTAACACCAGTGAAAGCATTCATTTTTGTGCCAGCCTGCAAAGGCATGCCTTCAATTCTCCCATCCTGGGGCCCATCAACCACTCTTACTCCCCACCAGTCTTACAGAACATCCCCAAAGCCGCTTATCCTCTCATGCAGTTCCCATGACCCTTCTGCTTATCTCCACATCAGCACCTGGCCCAACATTCGGACCCACTGGTCGCCACCACCCAAGTTACAGCGAGGGCTGCCTAAGTGCACTCTACTCTGAAGCTTGGCTCAGCAGCCACAGGTAGGACATAGCATGCAGCTGTCACCAGGTACAACCGACAAGCAGCAGGCACCAGGCATATCACAGTTTGGGAACCTCTGCTATAACCTATGCACTGCCAGCCATGCAACAGAGACTGACAGCTAAGTCTGTGTCTGCCACAGAGACTGGAGGGAGGAGGAGGAGCAGAAAAACATCCACACAAGGATTTAAGATGCACAAGAGTGTCTGTACCTGGCTTATATCACCTACTTTGATTAAAATATTTCTTCAACACTTCTTTTAATAAGGAACTGGCTTCATTTTCAACAATAACATTTGTAATGCTGTCCTTTACACAGTAATCTAATCATACAGATGATCTGATCATGAAAGTCAGAGCCAAGATATATCATGAAGGAAAGCATGCAGGCATGTGTGAAAGCCACAGGTGAGAGCAGCCAGAAGAGCCATACTTGTCCTCAGGAATTTTTCTCAGTCTTGTCTCTGTTCCACAGGCACAATTAATCTGTTCCGCTGATTATCTGAAGAACAAGAGGATACTAAAGGATCCATCTACAGTTAGCTAGGCTGACTCTTTTTTTTTTGTACTTACACTTAAGAAGCAGGAGAGGAAAGGATACTTAAGAAGCAGGAGAGGAAAGGATACTTATGAAACAGATTTGGTCACTCTGTAACCACAGTATGAATGAGACCACAGATACTTTTTAATTAGAGAGGGTACTTTCGCTGGAGCATTTGATTCCTGAGAATCCCAGGAAGAAACAATTCCAGCCTCCGAACACTGCAGCCCAACAGTGAAAACAGATACTGTTTGAGGAAGTAACCAACATCATGACAGGCACTAGTGTAGAACAAGTGTATACGCTTAAATTGAAGACAAAAGAGATCATGAATATAAACAAAAAACCCTGCAGTTCACAGACAGCAATATAAAGGGAGCTGCTTTATGTCCCAGTGTTACAGCCTAAGAAAAGCAGCAGAAATGAAGAAAATGAAGAAAACCAGTTTCTGTAACCTGATTCGAGCAGATCCAGCAATGCAGAACTCGCCTGCAGCTAAGCAACAACCAGATTTGCAACTGTACTTTTGGATCAACAACTCATTTATTTCCAGCTAGACCACTGTGCCAGTTCCCATGTAATCCCAGCAACTCTGACACGCAACATTAGCTATCTAAATGATAACGTGCAATGGAGGTATTTTAAAACAAAAGGGCAAATGAGAAGAAATCAATGGAAAAAATATCACCGTACACAACAGTTGACACAAAGCACTACCCTATGTTGCCATGGCTTTGGGTGCTGTTCAGCACCATAATGTCTTCACAACTGAGATAAAACAGAAAGAGGCTCTATGATGGAACAAGATGACATAATATAAGGACACACATTGAGGTGATGAGCATGCCTGGTCTGCCAAAAATGCTACTGCAGCTTAAACAGACATAACTTAACTAGCTATGTGGCTGCCTGCTAGCAACATGGGGTAATTCAGAGGCTGTGGAACCTGTCTGAGAGTGAATAAATACTTAAATAACTAGTCTTGGCACTGAATAATTACATCTGACAATCTTTTTCATGCCTTCAGCCTTACAGGGATATACAGGCATTATCCCAGCCTGCTACATGTTTCAAAGCTCTGGTCCTCAACCCATGCATGGAGGCAATGAATTACACTTAAGACATTGCATTATTACTCATAGTCACAAGCCATCACTACTATCACAGTACACATCAAGAAAGCAAAACATGACAGCTTATATTATTGCCCAAAAGCCAGCAAAGGGATGTCTGGCATCAAAATTTCAGTGGCTCCCCATCTTAACGCAGACATGATTTAAATGACATTTTAGGACTATGGATATTTCACATGGATATCACATGGATAACAAACTCCTAAAAGGATGCCAGCAATAGAGCATTAGGGGGACTACAAACAAAGCAGAGCTGAGGGGAACTGAGATTTTCTATTACGGACACATACACACTGACTTCTGGAACGTCACAATCTTACTTTGACATACATATAAGAAGTTTCAGGACCAAAGAATGTAGAGAACAATTTTTAACAGAGAACAAAGAGCACGGGGCTGTCCCTTAGTCAAATGTGAGAAACAGAGCCTGGATTATTAACTGACACTTTCAGCACCCAAAGTGTTAGAACTAACTGAAAGCATAAAAAAAGCCATTTTCCAAAACGCTGAAAATATTCACAGATCTCATTTGGAAACTGTCTCTGCATAAGGAGCTCACAGAAGAAAAATAAAGAGAGGCAGAAACTAAAAAATTGAAGAGACCGGAGATAAAAAGTTACTCTTGCAGAAGAGAAGGTTTGCAGATCACCTGGCTAACTGTATTTCAGTCAAAAACTAGTTCATAAGTATGATGTGCTTTACCGAGGCAAAAGAAATCAACAAAAGAGGTGAATTCACTTTACAAGCACTGAAAAAGGCTGCAATTCATTATTCAAGTCCCCTTTCTTATATGCAAACTTTAACTCATTTAGTACTCAATTTAAAGTTCTCACTAATACTTGTACTTCAGTTTTCCTTTGATCTCATCTCTCTCACTTGATGCAATATTTTAAAGGATAACTAATTGAATACTCGCAAGGAATGGACAAAAAAATATCTTTACTTACTATCATTTATTTTTAATCCCCACTCTTCAAAACTAAAAAGCTTTTTTCTGTCGAAATGATGATTTTTAAAATATTAACACTAAAAGCAGTGAAAGTCATTGGGCTTTTTATTTATTTTTGGTTTGTGAATGCTAAAGATTCATGTTTTTATAGAAATGAGAAATCCTGTTAACTATCAGTACAAGCCCTGAGATTTGGGAATTGTTAGCATGCCCTCCTCAGCCACAGCACAGGTCCTTTTTACCCCAGCCACGTGCCATGGACTATGAGGAGGATACTCAGAAAATTCTCAATGCTTTGAAGTTTGTTTTTTTTTTTTTTTTTTTTTTTTTTTTTTTAAAATATAAAAAACCCAAAAAAAAAAACNNNGGACAAATATCTTTACTTACTATCATTTATTTTTAATCCCCACTCTTCAAACTAAAAAGCTTTTTTCTGTCGAAATGATGATTTTTAAAATATTAACACTAAAAGCAGTGAAAGTCATTGGGCTTTTTATTTATTTTTGGTTTGTGAATGCTAAAGATTCATGTTTTTATAGAAATGAGAAATCCTGTTAACTATCAGTACAAGCCCTGAGATTTGGGAATTGTTAGCATGCCCTCCTCAGCCACAGCACAGGTCCTTTTTACCCCAGCCNGTTTAAAAATAAACCAAACCGAACACAAAAACCCATTCTGCGTTTGCATTGCTAAACTGTTCTAACGAAGAACATTTCATCTCAGCTTCAAGTTTAACAGCTTCATTTGAAGATCTGTTACCCTTGGGATTAGCTGCCAAAAACCCATTCTGCGTTTGCATTGCTAAACTGTTCTAACGAAGAACATTTCATCTCAGCTTCAAGTTTAACAGCTTCATTTGAAGATCTGTTACCCTTGGGATTAGCTGCTGGCTTGCAGGTATCCTCATCAGTTGCCTCTTAATTTTCCATCCCTGGGTGACTCCAAACATGCTCCTGTGGCTCCACTTTCCTTACAGTAAGTCACATGCCAAAGTGAGTCAGCAAAATATGCTTAGCCATTTTCCAGAGAAGCACTGCTTGTATAAGATAAATAAATAAAAATGGCCAGAACATGTATTTTCTTACAAGCTTTTTAGGTTTTATTTTCCCTGTTTGGATAGGTAACATACATGCATATTACATTCTGGCTTTATCTTACACAACCACTTAGAATCTATTAAAATCCAAATTTAAAAATTTCAAAATCCTCCCAAACATTTGCCATCATGTGTTTTATTACTATATTTTTCTTTTCCATTTAAGGTGTTTTCCCTAGCTGTGAGGAAGGAAAATGGATGTCATTAAACTGTTTTCATTATGTGCGTGACACAGTTCAATAGTTTTTTTATCTACCCTTAATTCATTTTCATTCTTCCTCCACCACTGCATTATTCATGTATGTCACCCTCTTCTAATTCCTGTGACAAATACAATTGTAATGACTTTATTTAGGACCAACATTTCCAGTCACAATCTGGAAAGGCAAAAAGTTAAAGCAGCTGCATCACTTGGCTCTGCCTGATTGATAGCCAGCCAGGGCAAAGGCAAGCCAACCAAGAAGAGCAGGCAGCAAAACCTGCTACCTGCAGGAAACAGGTCTGAGGGCACATGGGAGCCAGGCAGCACCAGCAGAAGTTACTGCTTCATTAATTTTACTGTGTTTGAGGGAGGTGAAGGGCTGAATCACCAATACAGGCAGGAAAGCACACCCTGTCATATTTTAGATCTACTTGGTTAGGTTTAATTTATGTCTTTTGAAACGTTTATTTCAAAGGAATGCACCAAATGCATATAATATTTTAGTTAATACTATTAAATTAAATATTACACTAGACTAAATATTATACAGTTACAGCCTCTGCATAAAATGATTCCATTACAGCCTGGAACGATTTTTAGCATTTGACTAAAGAAACAAAAATGCTAATGTAGTCCCAGCTTTAATCCATTTTTAAGCACAAATGATTTAAATAATTCATTTTGTGTTTTCTATATGACTGGGACAACCCATTGTCATAGCAGGACGGTTTTGGCAGTGCCTTTGCTACTTTGACTGTTCACAAGTTGTCTTACAGTTTCAGACGGTGTCAGACCTAGATGCTATATCTTATGCCAGCTGGAGTGAGAACATTGGTTTGATGTATAGAAAAACAGTTTTAAGAAGTCAGGGTCTGCTAGCAGTTTCTCTACAAACTACAATAACAGCAGTGCTAGAGGTCATGAATATTACATAAGGGCTGTCCATGCATTCAAGCCAGCATTAGTAAGCCAAATTCCCATAGCAACACTCTCATAGATTTACTCCTCGCTAAGAGATGCATCAGTTCAGCAGTAGGTGCTGTACTGCTACCCTGATTAGTCTGCAAGGTATCATTGCTTCAACTCTTCTTTTAAAGGTTGTGCATGTACTGATAAAACTCAACACTCCACCTGAATTTCATGGCAGCCTTTATTACCTTTCCTAGAAGCACAGAGATCTCAAACCAGCAGAAAGCAACCCTGATACAACTAAGACTCCTGATTACAATCAGCAACATCTCTAAGATACAAGGTGGAAGGGAAAAAGCAGGCTGCTTCTTTTGAGTTTCTGCTATATATCAGGACAGCAAGACCCAAGTTCAAAGAGATGTTCAGTATCTCCTACAGCGGGCAAGTTGCAGCAGCTCATTAAGAATCTGCTTTAGGAGCTCTTATTAAATATCAGTTAACAATTAACACCTCCACCCCACCCCTATCTTTGGCTTCCCTGTTCAAGTTTTATGGCCCAATTAAGCTGTTTGCCTGTGCATTATAGTCCAGTATTAGTAATGGACCTGGTCACCAACTAACAATCAGATGCATAGTTCAATGATCTTGGACTCGTAATTTCTGAAAAGCCCTTGTAAAACAGGTGGCATAAATGGACAAATCTGGCAGTGGAAAAGGAAACAGTAAAATAAAAACCAGGGCAAAATGGAGGAGGGGAGTCAGACAGAAAGTGAGAGAGAAATGCAGATCAGGATCTCAATACTGTATTTAAATATTTAGATACTAGATACAAAAATGTAAAAAAAAGACCTTGGAAAACAGTAATACACTGAGATCTGGCAGATGATAGCAAGGAAAAAAAGAAAAACTGGAAAGAAGTGGTAAGTGAATGATAACAAATAAGATGAACATGATTTTTACAGATGCAATAGTATTTAAAGATACAGCACACATGAAAGAAAAAAAGCCCATACCCTCTCACTGCTAAACCCCTCAGAGTCCTAAATGCATTTCATGGAAAATATACAAACACAACAAGAACCTAAATCTCTTTTAGTATTTCCTTACTAAATTGTCACTATCTGGCAGGAGCATGGAGATAAAAGGAAAAATCTTAACAAGTCCTAGAGCATATTGCTCATGGGGTCATTTAACACACAAACTGTAAGGAAAGTCAGTGAAGTCTTCAGGAAAAAAAGACCTCTTTAACAGATTCTCCTTGTTTACATATGACTTGTAGGGACTGATCTTTCACTGAGGGAGACGAATAGGATGCTTGAGGGCTGATTTCTAGAACTCTAACTTTTGAGTGCCATAGGGACCCATGGGCAAACTTTCACAAACATCTTCAGTAAGAACTCAAAGCTTTGAACCTATACACCACAATAAATGTGTGCATTCAATAAAAGCAGAAGTGCACACATTTAGATAAGATGCTTCTGAAAACAAAAGCCAATCAAATGCCTTCTATGGAAAACTGATTCTAAGTGGTTTTTTTTCCTTGAAAATCTCCTTTCTACTACTGTCTGGAAAATCTTTAGAAGAGGTCTTATGCTGTATGTTAACACATTAATAACATTTGTGCCAATAATGGATGAGATGTCAGTCCTTTAAAGCTGAACATTTTATGAGTTTGTGACATGAAAAACCACCTTACCTTTGCTTTTTCCAGCTGTGCCTGGGCCTGTCGCTCTGCCTCTCTCCGCACTGCTTCCCTGTCTTCTTCCAGAGATACATCTGAATCAGATGGACGGCTGGTGTAGGAGTCCGCCGAACCCTGCACAAGAAAAAAGAAAATAATGTCACAAGTTGTTTTAGTGTTAAAACCCCCAAATCAACAGCACAAAAGCCCCCAGCAGAAGTGGTTATAAATCTTGTCTTTTCTTTTACTTTTGCACCCTTGAAAGGAAAATAACTACCCCAAAGTAGTTAGAAAATAACTACTCCAAATAAATAGAAAATAACTACCTCAAAGTCAGTTAGAAAAATTATGTCTAGGTAAATATTTTCTTCTGGAGACTTTCCAAAAGTGCAGGTGTCTTCCCAAGTGTTTTATTTCCTGCACTACCTCCCATGCTCTTATTTGTGTGCTTTTCAGCAAGCAAAGCCAGTTGCTCTGCAGAGTTAAAGCACTGGTGCAGTGCAGGGCTGAAGGACACACAGCAGCTTCAAGGATGGCTCCCTAAAAATTAAAACTCTCAACAGTGACAGTACTTGCAAGGAAACAGTCTTTTTACAATCAAAATGTAAATTCAGTATCAATAAGTACTATTACACAATATCTCTGCTAACAGATTTAACCTCTGCTATCAATTTTTATTTTAGGGCAACCTCTTTACCTGACACACTTTCCCCATCAGAACTGCAAACGGCTCATATCCATCTCTGCCTCTCAGCAAAACATGTAAATGACCACAAATCAACTTCCAACTAATAAAATCCGTCTGGACTCAACACATGTCCCCATATCACCACAATGGAAGCAGCCACAATGCCAGAACAGCTCTATAAATAATGACAGCTCTGCTTTTCCTCTGCATCTCCCTGCATGCAAAATAGAGTTCTGCTAATTCAATCAGAATGAAAACAACTGTCATCTCTTTGCTTCCTTGTCTTCTCTCCCTCCCTGCAATACATATAATACATGCCGATAACGAAAACGTAGGGCTTACACAGATATCAGAATTCTTCAGACGTCCTCCTTTGGCTCTTTTCAGAAGCCTGATCCAGGTGGCCTTCATTAGCCAGACAGCTCAGTTATTGTCCGCAGCTGCAGCGCCCGGCACTGATCTCATGAAACATGTGCACACTGAGCACCGCAGAATCACTGCTCCTTTCCTATCCATGCTCTGCTCTGAGAGCCTTCCTTCTCTTCCCTCTGCCTTTCAAGCTTGCAGCCTCACTGTTCCCAAGTATTCTGCTGCAGTTAAATTCTCAAATTTTATCATGCCAGTATAAAACAGTAAAATAATTAAAAATAATAATAATTAAAAAAACAAACCCAAAAAATCTGCACCACCTCCAAAAATCTCAACTCGGACGATAAAAATGTAAAATAAACCAGGCGTCAGGTAGCTGCTGTGAGAGATACTTCAGCTGATCATAAACTGAGATCAACCGCAGAAAAATACCTAGGGCTTTTTCCTTTCTGTTTTGGGGGGTGGATTTGGCTGTTAAAAATAGTGCTTATAGGAGAACCTTTTAAAATCCTGTGTAAAATGTATTCAGTGACATTTGCAAGTGCAAAGTTCATTACATCTCTTCCTAGATTGGCTGGGGGTGGGGTAACAGGCTGTTCATATCACTGGGCATGCTCCATATGTGCAGCCTTTTACGCAGATGCTCACATCACACCGGCTTGTTAGCCTATGCCAAATTGCCATTTTACATCTCAAGGGTAAACAGCTGGAAAATGCAAGGTCCCTGTGAAACTGGAAGAGCTGGTACAGTGTCTCCTTCCCGTCATGTATGTCTGCTACAAGCTGCCTTTCCTTTGGATGCTCAGTGCTGTCACGCACTTCCCTTCACTGCAAAGCACTGAGCTCCACTCACAGCTCTCTTACAGAAAACGTAAATCCAAAAATACGCCTGTTGAGCAGGAATTTAACCCCCTAGTCACCACTTACAGGGTTTTTTTTGACATAAGCAGAGGAAAGAAGCAAAGGATAACTGCAACATACCACTTACTATATAAATACTAGGTCCTAATACAGCAGAAGCCAAACAAAACATTGAATTTCTATATTCTGCTTATCAGAGATACCTTGGACCCCTTCATAAACTGACATGGGAATAACATGACAAGGAATGGTTTTCTAGGGCATTTCTGATTCACTGACAGACATGCAACATTCTAGTTGGAAAAGATCACTGCAGCTGTTGGCAGAACCTGCCTTTGATAGAAATTCACAGAAATTTAATAAATATACAAATATCTGATACAAGCACAAGAAAAATAGAGAACAGACATCACAGCTGAGAACAGTGGCCATGCACTTATCAGTATGCCAGCACAAAGGACTGAATCATGCCATGATTTGTGTCTGGGTAACAATAAAATTGCCCCACCACAAATGCAGTAGCTTACATTTAACCACTGTTAGAGCAAACAATAGTTGCCACTAAACTGACAGTTTGAAGGTAGATTTCAACTTTCCAAATGTTTTACTTCTTTTCTTTCCTGAAGACTGTAATAGTTAGAGCACAGAGTTTAATGAGCTGCCTTTGAGCTAACATAAAGGAAATTATTCTCCAAGGGATATTTTGCTTACAGGAGTCCAAATACATCTGCTATGTTACAGCCATCTTCCAAAACAAAAATGCCTACTGAGCTAGAGCAAAAGAGCAGAAAATACAAGAAAACACACCCAAACTTTTCTTGAAATTTTTGGAAAATCTTGCCTATTAGGAAATCACCAGAGGGCTGTAACTTCCCAATGCCTTCCAAATTTGACTATTGAAATTTCCCTTTGCCACAACTTCTGACACAGCTCCCCAGTGGAAACAGTGGCAAAAGACAAGCAGCAACAAGCACACGAAACTTTAGCGTATAGTTTAAATCCTGTTATACTTGACACAGTAGTGGCCTGTGGTCAAAACCATTGAGTTAGCATGGTATTAGTTAAAGCTGAGACTGTGATAACCCCCTTCCCACCATAGAGCCCCAGCCTCCAGGACATTCTGGAGTCCTTCAGCACCCAACTTCCTTCAGAAAGGGCACATCCAAACCCTTCCCCACCACCACTGCAATTCCTCAGTGTCATTTTGTCATTGGTTTCATAAATCAATCCCAAAGTAACATGACATTTAAATAAGAGGAAAACAAGCAAATCAGCCATTAAGCCTAACACGGCAATCACACCCTGGACAATGGGAACATTAGCCCTCTACAGCACTTCTATGATGAACACATCATATTTTCCACTGACCACGCAGCATGGCATCACTTCTACTACCACTCATTCTGTTGTACAGAAGTGATGCTGCCTAATTTTGGGATGCTGCATAATTGGTCCTAATCCGGTGAGAAAAAAAAAAAAAGGAGAAAAAGGTCATGAAGCACAGAAATATAATTCCCATCTCCCCTCAGGGGGGCAAAATGCCTTTAAATGCCTTTTGGGTCAGGCCAGAATTGCTAAAATTGGGAGTTTCATCTTCCAAGCCACAGAGATCATCTACAGTGCTGCTCATGTCTTGTGTTGGCCACACTCCAAAAGCGCATCCAAAAAAATTATAATGATTCAATGTATTTTAATTGTATTGACAAATCACATGAATTAAACTCAACATTACATTTATTTTCCCCAGTGGGATGGACATGATCATGTATATTCTGTATGGAAATCAGAAACTGGGAGCTTTGCTTCTCAAATATGAAAAAAACAAAACAAAACAAAAAATCAAAGCCTGACATCAAGGTAACCCAGGAAAAAGGGGAGCATACCATTAAAATTAATTAATTTTATAAACTACTGATAATTTTATTATAGGCTAAGAATGTACTTAATACTTTAACATAAAAAAAAAAAATCAAACTTTGATGAAAACTGTGATGAGACTGCAGTGGAGATAACTTGACTACTCAAAGAAAATAAGGCCTGGTTGATGTGCACTGTCCATTCATGACAGTTAACAAAACTGCTTTTCCTCCCTGGGTACATGAGTTTTGGGGGTTGCTCTGGGGAACACTATGGATCCTTTCCCAAGAGCTTCTGAAATTCAGTCTTTCCGGGATTCTGCAGGTCTTCATTATCTTCCATTGCAATACGGAAGAGCTGCAGTAATAAAAGTATGTAATATATACTACTGTAGCCCCCAATTCCTAGTATTCCACAGGAAACCGACTAGTAAAAGTGACATAGGTCACGTTAATAATTATCCCATTTATTCTTCATTCTCTCTTCCCCTCCCCACTCTCCCTTTTCTCTCCCTCCTTATTTGGCAGGTTTACAAACCCAGTTTGAGAAATAATTTCCTGGTTTAACGACATGCTTGCAAATATTTACCATTTTACCACTTATTATATTAGATTCTATGACATATTCTCATAATATAAACCCGTGCTCTTCACACTGCTAGTGGTCTTATATGATCATTTTTGAGCTCCTTTTTCTCCAAGACCATACATGTCTTTTCTTCTTTAGTACTGTAGAAGTGTATCATTTCAAGAGACTAGGTCCTTCAAACAAAATGGGTTTTTTAATTACTTTCCTTTATTTGCAGGTAAAAACTCCTTAGTTAAATTAGGTGGTGCCAACAGGTCTCTTTATTTTTCTTGTTAGTTTTCTGTACTTATACTTAAATTTGATCAGTACTGCTGGAAATTAAGTACAGATTTTGATTGCAGTGTTGCCTTCATAGTGTAGAATCTGTGGATGTGTTTGCTCTGCTACTGTACTAAATTCTCACTGGGCTAATACCACTATCATTACACTTGCAAATTCAGTCCTGGCCTTTATATTATGTCTTCTTCATAAAAAATTAAAGTGATCCTCTGAGTACCATGAGTTTCTCTTTAATAGGGTAATTCACTTATGAATTGGGTATCATTAGGCCAGATTACTGAAAATTCTCAAATAATTTTCTTCCTGGGAAGATCATACAAGTCATTTCAAGAAGAGACTTTTTACCTTATCATTTATTAAATGAAGGCATGAAGCAGTAAGCAAACATGCAACAAGATTTTACAAGGAATAAAGAAGTACATGTGACTACTCCTATATATAAATTCTTCATTTATAATACTGGGATCTTCTCCTGGATATGATTTTCATCTCTTCATTGATTTAATGCTGAAAAGAATTTTAAATTCAAAAGGAGAAGTATCTTTATGTCTTAATTCGATTTATACTTTGAATATAAAAAGCTCAGGTCTCACTGTGCCAATAAGAGGAACAATTCATTCCAACGCTAAGAATTTATGCAGAGATATTGCTAAATGCTTATCTTCTGATCTTGTTGAAGTAGTAAGAAAGGCATCACATGTTCTGCTAGGAAACAATCTCAGATAGTAAATCACGGCTTTGTGATGTGCTACTACTTCTTGAGTGCTAGGAAATAAGGTAAAGGGAATCAAATGTTGAAAAGCTATTTCCATAACATTTTTATTTCACTTTTTTTTTTTTTTTTTTTTTCATTAAAACTGTTTAAAAACAAAGGANTGCTACTACTTCTTGAGTGCTAGGAAATAAGGTAAAGGGAATCAAATGTTGAAAAGCTATTTCCATAACATTTTTATTTCACCTTTTTTTTTTTTTTATTTCACTAAAACTGATTCAGAACAAAGGCAAACGTGAAATTCTGAAGTTTAGAATAAAGTGAAACTCTTGATATTAGCAAACTGTAATACACCAATGCAGAATACAGATTGCCCTGTTTCACCATAAACTGACCAACCTCAAATGTATGAGCCACAAAATTAAACAATCAGAAGCACTCCCACAAAAGCACCTTCTCCACCGGCCTCGGTTTGCCAGAGTGGCCACAGATGGTGAACATGAAGATTTCTTATCTATGAAGTTTTCTCCATATGTCTCAGCAATGTCATTGTTTTGGATGTTGTTGAAGAGGACACAAAATGCTGCACTGAGAATACTATACAATGTTATATTGATGTTAATTATTTGAGGGCAGGATTTTTATGGAAACTAAATTAATTCCAATTGTTTGGCATGTATACTTGGCACGTGTGACAAACTGAAAAAATACATTTTAACAATGGAAAAAGGAAAGAGATCACATATTCATTAAGGGGATATCAAGCAGAAATTGTTTATTTGTTGTGTAAGGGTCATGGACATTTGACAGCCCAGCAACTTTCAAGTCTAATGCTGATGTCCTCCCTGGTTCTTGGCATGTGCCCTGCCTGCACTTGGTCATTTGCCCACTACACATACATTTACACCTAAATGCTCTCCCACAGCTCCCATCACACAAGGAGGGCTACCAGCTCCTACAGTAGTCACTGAAATCCTTTGCTATGCTTCCATTTAAAAAGCAAATCCAAGGCTGGTTATAAGTTTATTGTTGTTGTTTAGAGCTAACTGGGAATTGCCATGGCATCTACAGCCATGGAGGACCTTCAAATAATGGGAGCAGTGAAATTTTAGAACAGTTGGTAGCTTTATGGCTGCAATGTGATTAAAAAGGAGATTATATAGGAAACCAGACTTCTCTTTACCCTTAACATGACTTTGGCAAGCTTGATCACAGCACCCAGCTTGACATGAACAGGCTTCCAAGGCACTAATCCAACCAACAGCTGGACGAAAGCAAATAACCCTTAGGTTTCCAGAAGCCTAGATTTTGGCATTCACAAACCAGGTAAAGAGTGTACCATGTACTTTATCAGGAAAAACAAAAGAATGAAACCTTAAATAACCCCACACAGCAAAACCCACCACACATCTGCGCTCACATTTCATGAGGTTGCTTTTCTGGTGTTTTGTTAAGTATCGTGAGTAGGTATTTTTAGATAAATTAAAGTCTTCTCCTGGTGGCTCTTCAGAAAAAAACTGGCAATATGCAAATTGCTTCCAAAAGGGCAGCTGCAGAGCTCAGCCTAGTTAGCAAACAAACAGACAGACTGACCCCTCAGAGTCAGAGCTAAGCTCTCCCCAAAGCTTTAGGATGCTCTGGTGTTTTATGGTTTATCAATTTCTGCAAAAACCATCCTAGAGGGAAAACTACTTGAGATCCTGTTGTACAAGGCACTGTACAGTCACAAAGTAAATTACAAGCCCTGCTTAAAAGAACTTCCAGTCTAAAGGATGAGAGAATATGAGCAGAATAAAAAAAGAAGTAAGAAAGGGATCAAGGTAGCAATGCAATAGAAAATAAAGTATTTTTAAATATTCGATACCAGCATTATGACTCATCCCTTGCATAACCATGGTGGGTTGTTGTTTAAGTAAGTTTTCTATATGTATTATGGCAGAGATTAGTTCTGTGAAAGCCTCTGAAGGAGGATAATCTGGTAGCTCTGTATATTCTGACAGAGAGATTCTCACACTTATGAAACTTGAGCAAGTGCTTTTGAGGAAGAGGGCAATGACAGGAATATACGAAGGTCTCCTATGCTTTAACAACAATGCAATCACATTATTGAGAATTTTAAAATTAAATAAAATTAAAAAATTCCCCAAAATAAAGAAAAGAAAAAGGATTTGATTTTTCAAGACAATTAATTGGATCTAAAGGATGGGATTAAATTATTGATGATTTTTTGCTGTAAGGAAGTCAGAACAATGACAGAGCAAAAACGTTGCCAGTTGAACAACTTAGAGACAGGTGTCAAAGGAATTAAAATACACTAAGGAAATGATTGCAAGCTGCATGAACCTGAATCATCTCATTTTCATCTCAGACTGTCAGTACACACATGGATATTAACAAAACTTGGTTGATTCATGGTAAGTTTTTAAAGCTTTGGTAACTTGATTATATATATTTAAGCCCTTAGGCAAGGGTAAATCCGTATTATTACTAACAACAAGCTGACCTGTGGTGGTGTTTACTGGGACAGAAGTGGGTAAAAAATTGAAGGTTTTCAGGAAAAATGACAATATTGTTTTTGCCAATATTAATCAACAGCAGATATCGCAAAGGAAGGATTTTAAATTGCAGAAAAAAAGAATTTAGAATATAAAATGCTATGTGCTGATACAAGAGCACAGAGAGAAAGACAAAGATTGGGTCAACCACAAGGTCTCAATTAAAAAGAGGAAAAACACATCTGGGATGACAAGGAAACAGAAAGACAACTAGAAAAGGAATGAATTTGAAGGAAAGCATGGCAACCATCATCTCAATTTGTCTCAGCTCAGTTAAAAGTGCCAATTTAGATTCTCTGTTCCAGATCTTCAGTGTATTTTTATCTGGGATTTTGGTTCAAGTCATTAAGATTTTCTGCATACTTAAAAATAACTTCCTTGAAAATTTAGCATGAAATTCAGTTAGCAGTGCAGAATTTCAAAGGAAAAAAAAGAATTCTTTGTAATTTTTTTTCCAGATTATCCCTAAATGTACAATCCCTGACTGCTTTCAAATGTAACATTTTTTAATCTACTCCGGATAACAAACGGAATGTTTGCGGGTGTTTCTGCTCTTTTGGGTGTTTTTTCCTTGTTAAAAATACTGAGGTTAAGTACATACAGTCAAGTCTTCCCTATTTTACTCTTTCAAATGTAACAAGTGCTTTAATACATATTTTTACTTGCTACCCTTCATTTCTATACTGTGAATATAGTACTCATCTGTTTAAATAAGTATCTCTTTCCCCATTTGTCATCATGAGTTAGTTTGGCAAGCATGTAGTATGTAAAAACTGCTGTTATACACTAGTTGTCTATAATATTTTTCAACCTCTGATGAGTTTATTTTCCGGCCCATCATCTGCTACTGAAATCTTGATTTTCTAGTCATGATCTTTTGTTAACAGCAATCAATGACTGTCATGACATAAAACAGGGCAAATTGCTCATTGCTTAGATTAGGAGAGGTTTCCTCATCAACTCCTTTGTTAAGTTACACACAGCAAAGACTAATGAATTAATTAAATTTCCCTGAGCTGAGCCAGGCTCACTGAAAGCTCAAGCTTGTCAAACAGCGGTTCCTCTGTGACTCAGCCCAGGTATCTCTGGCAGGCACAATCACCCTTTAAGCATTTGCAGCCTGATACTGCCAGAAACACCAAGTAAGCAGCTTTCACGCAGCATGGCACCATTTACTTCAGGATAAAAACATTACATAAAACACACATACACTCATAAGTGAGTTAAATGTAAGCTCAGTTTCCAAGGGTATCGCCACATGAGTCCTTGTGGTTTCAGGTGCTATACCTTTGTTCCAGCCTTCATCCTCATGTACACTGCCGGAAAAATATCAGGACTGTTTCTTTGTACCCATTACTTATCCCTCCAGGTCTAGCATAAATCAAAGCAAACTGTTTGCAATTTTCTCAAGAGGATGAGTCTCCTTAAACCACTTAGATATTTCAAATATTCTCATCTGGTTTCAGGAATACAACAATCTAATACTTTTATTGCATCAATGGAAAAGTCTCTGGAAAGCGTTTTGTCCCTTTTATCACATGTCAAAATAACAGTGTTGAAAAATTCTCTCTCTCCAGCAGTTTTTGTTGTAAAATTATAGTAGTTAATGCACAGACTACATGATGTCAACTGTTCAAATCCACTGGCTCTTTTAGATTTTACTCTTAACAGATATCTAACGTAGTGCATCCACACAGAGTGGGGGAGGATATCAAGTGTGCAGTGTATGTGATCTTCAACCAAGGGTGAGAAGCTAAAGTAAGAACTGCATACCTGATTCTCCCATCCCAATCCATCTGGCTGCCACTGCTTGTATGGCTCCATAAACTGCTTTTTAATAGTGGGAAAGCAAGCTAGAGTTTGTGGCTCTAACACAAGAATCACTCCTATTGAACTTTTAGAGAACTGCTAAGAAGCAAGACTGAAGTCTCTGTACATTATTGAACCTGTTTTCTACCTGCAAGAGTGTATACAACACTTGTTTCCAAAAAACAAATTAGTAAAAGGTTGTAGGAAAACATCTGATAGTATATAATCTTTAATAATGAATAAATCTATTTTTTTACAGCTAAAACAGATCTCATAATATGGATTTATAGAATCATAGAATAGTTAGGGTTGGAAAGGACCTTAAGATCATCTAGTTCCAACCTCCCTGTCAAAAGCAGGGACACCTCACACTAAACCATGCCACCCAAGGCTTCATCCAACCTGGTCTTGAACAC